>CM017188.1:40435632-40677157 GCA_004837865.1 Musa balbisiana | reverse complement strand
TTAGCTCTTTAGCCTCCTTGCAACGCAGTGCTTTATGTTGTGTCCCAACTCTTAGGAAGGGATCTTAGAATCTTCTGTACGAGCCCTCAAAATCCGAAGAAAAAACTTTTGCCGAGGCCTTTTAGCCATTACAGACATCCGTTGAAACGGTTGTGACATAGCGCCTAGTCTCGATCGGTTTCATTTTGGAAAAGTCAAAAGAATATATCAAAAGATTGATTTTGGACTCTTCACTCTACTTGTGCCTTCGTGAGCACTTCGAGTGTATGCCAAATATCAAAATGCAGTTTCAACAAACCAAACACTGATGAACTCATTTATCAAGCGCACAAAAATAATGGGCAATCATAGCTTTGCATTAAGAGCAAAAGTCTTCTTCTCCCAATTCATTCCAAGCGATCATTGGAAGAGAAGACTTCCCCCGAAAATCCATTTCGGACAAGATGTCCAAAGTTCAAAATCCATGAAAAAAGGAAGATCCTCATTCGGGTTCCACTAGGTGTCGTCCCGTCCATTGAACAGGGTGGACGTGTAATAGAGGGCCCTCTGGATGTCCGACGGTATATGCCATCTCTCTGGGGTTTATCCGTTGAGAGTAAACCCCGCTTGCTACCCCCATTATGCTAAAGCTTTGCAACATAGTGTTGTGATTCATGGAAGAGGAGCTACTACAGTTGTGTATTGCAGACATAGTTACTGATACAGGTATTGAAGCAAATTATAAGGACATCAGAAATTTGAGAAGCCTTTCTGAGGAAAGAGGCAGTAAATCTCCTCTCTCAAGAGGCACCAGTCCACAACACCCACACCCATGATAGAATGAATGGCAAAAGCAAAGCTTTGTCCTATTCCTTCAGCGATTCATAAATATTCTACTTGGTGTAGCCAATAACTTTGAGATTGCATCAAATGGAAGAAATTGGATGATAGTAGTTTAGATAAATGGCTACTGCCTAACTTAGTGATTATAATAAGATTGTTCTTTTATGATCAAATAACTTATTATAAAATCATCAAAAAAAAATTTCTTGAATTTTTTCACGATGATAATAAAAAGGTCGCTTCGTGTTTACTCTATAATAAGGTTATTTCTTTACGATCGAATAACTCGAGTTTGAATCATAGAAATAACTTCTTCCTAAGTTTGCAGCCTAAGATTGCAAACATCGATCATCTCCACATCTTAATATCATCACTAGTCTTGAAAGGAAGGTTGCTTCTTTCTGATCGAGTAATTCAGGTTCGAATCACATAAACAACTTCAAAGTTGTAGGTTAAGATTATCTGCATTGTTTCTTAACTAATTTCTTGATTTCAGGGTGGAATTCTTCTGATGTGAAATTGGATCAAATTTTGCAGAAAGAAAACAATCTAACAAAAGAGTCTAATATCAGCAGAAGCATTCAAGAGAAGAAAACCCAGTTGTATATAGGACCATTGAATCTTATTGCAAAAGTTCATCCTTAATGTGATTCCTCCCTTTTCTTCTCATTTGTCACTCAAATCTTGTCTATCTATCATGCAAATGCAAAGAAACTAAGTGAACACAAAACATGTAACCATGTAAGGGAGAAAAATTGCCATCAAAACATGATCTCTTGTTCTCTCTCTATGGTGATTCTAACACTGCCCACACCTATAATTTCCATTTCCGAGTTTCATGATTTATAGTTGCCTTCAGATGCTTGTTTGTATCAACAACTGGTAGCTATGTAGAAGCCTACTGGACCAGCATCTGCCCATTTATTTTCTCCTTCTTTCCTTTATGTTCTCTCTTTCTTTGCCTTTTGCATTGTTTTGTCACCTATTTTTCTTCCTTTGGCCCTGTATGCTTCCATCTTCCCAAAAGGCTCCCAGTTGTTGACCATCTTAAACTGGGCATAGGACAAGTTAAAAAGAAGAGGCGAAGCTATTTGATGACCCTTCCGTGACATGACACACATAAGGTGGGAACAATCATAGGTCTAAAAAACGCCAATGACATTTTGGTGGAAGCATACAGTTCTCAGCCAATTGAAAATGCTCTCTCCATCCTATTAAGCTTAAGGATTCTTCTTGATAGTGATAAGATGTTTTGAAGTCTATGTAGTCAAATTAGATTATGTTTGCAAAATGCTTCTTTAATGAACATCTCCTCAGAAAGAATTCGAGGGTGGTCACAGGTGAACAGGGTTTTGTATCATATGCCTCCTGTGCAACTTAAGTTTAATGTATTTGCACTGTCTATGAATCAGATCAGACACAAAGAAGCATTATGAACATGAAAAGACATCATGTTATACTGCAACAACAGCTGATCAAAGATCTAAAACCTCGAACGAGGGTATCTGCACATCAAAGAATTGGTCATTTCCTGGTAGAAAATTACTGTGGATATTAAAGATTGTGATATCATAAGAACCCTGTAATCCAGTGTCTACAAATGAACATACATGGCTCTCTAATTGGGATGTGCTTCACATGTTTGATTCGTTGCGTATCAACATTGACAGCATCGGCATCTTTGACCTGATGCCAGGCAAGCCATGAACGAACTCACCCCATGTTGGTCCGATCACGAAGAGACCCAAGCTGAGGAGTAGCAATCCCTTCCTCGGTCGTGTGTTCATGTGGAGGTGAGGGGATCAATGATCGGACAATTCATCAAACACCTGGCGAGGAGTCGGGTAGACGATGGTCAGGGCATGTAGAGCTTGTTGCGACACTTGCATCGCCACGCCTCCGGGTAGTACTCGGCGATCACCGGCCTGCCCGGCGGCACCGCCACGTGGACCGGGATGCAAGGCGTGCAATCGCCGCACTTGGCCGTGCACAGCGGGGGGTACGACCCCGGCCCGCCCCGCAGCTCCCGCCGTCCTCCCGCCCACGCTTCCTGCGGCCACCTAGCTCAGGTTAGCACGGACGCCTAACTAGCTGTTGGACGGAGAGAATCTACTCTGAAATGGAATGTTATGCATCCACTCCATCCACATGGAAAGGCAATTAAGATGTGATAAGAGAAAGAAGATAGGGAAGAGGAAGAACACCTGAGCATGAGAAGCACTGCTTAGGCTTCCAGCATCTGCCACAGCAAATAATTCAATGATGATGAGTTGGTAACAAGTAGATGTATTTCCATAAAAATATATAGCCAACAAGTAAGCTACCATTTCAAAGAGAGATGAACACAAGAAATTGGCTAGATTTAGCTCACAGCAACCATGTACAGGTCACAGAATACTATCATCTGCTACAATCTATTAGCTAAAACGGTGAAGTCCCCTGACACACACACACAGAGAGAGAGAGAGAGAGAGAGAGAGAGAGAGAGAGACAGAGACAGAGAGAGAGAGAGAGAGAGAGAGAAAATTTCAGGTGCCGAAGTGAAGACTGCATCAAACAAAGAGTGGAAAGATTTCTTCCAATAGAAGAGTGCAACAGTTGAAGAAACAGCAGGGGAGAATGCCACAAATGGAGGTGGCTTGCTCACCTGAGTGAGGACTGGTGAGGAGAGCACGAAAGGAGAAGAGGCAGATTAGAGCACAACATAGGAGAAGAGCCATCTTGGACGCAGATTCATCTCTCCTCAAGTCCATCAACAGCCCTCTTAAAGAAGGATGAGCTGATGGAAGGAGGGAAAGAGGAAGCCGAAGTCTCCAACGCGAATCTCCTCCTCCTTCATCCTTCACTCTCTCTCCAAAACTGTAGAAACATCAGATCTCAGTGACCGCATCTGAGACAACACTAGCAGAGTAATTTAATGTTATTCAATCTCTCTCTCTCTCTCTCTCTCTCTCTCTCTCTCTCTGTGTCACAGTGTGACAGATAAGAACACTGTTCCTGAGGCGAGCATCAGCACATGGATTATGGCGTGTGCACGGTCCGAAGGAGGAAGAAATGGACGTTTGCGATGGGGTTAAGTTTGACGAGACTCGCGTGACCTGAGAAAAATATGAACTTGAATTGAAAACTTATTGTTTGCATTGTTATAACTTGAAAACAAGATTATGAAAACGTTGAAAAGAGTTTGTACAAAGAAGTTCTATCTCGCCAATTTAGAAGCAAGATTAGCCTCATATTTGGAACATTAACTCACGTGGATAATTTTAAAATATACTTCAAAATATTTCTAGCCATCATGCCAGTTTGCAAAGATTTTTTTGGGAATTTTACCAAAAAAGAAACACCCACTGATGGAGTTTTATCAAATGGCATTCTCATATTTATTTTTTATAAGGAGATATCCTTTTATTTAATTGTAAATATGCTCTTCTAATTTATTCAACCCCTTATATCGATCTTGTCGGCTTAATTCAAATCTGATTGACCCAAGGGCTGGTTTAGTCTGATTTGGATCTTGGTTTGGATCGAATTGATTTGGGTCAGATCGTTCGAAGCGGATGATTAAATTGGGTTTAAATTAAAAGGCAAAGGAGGTGAAAAGATGAGGGTTATACCGAACAAGTATAATCTTATTGTATGTTTGTCGTGATGACGAGCGGTCCTCTCCTCCCCCATGACAAACGGTGATGGTATCCTCATCTCTCTTGCGTCGATATTTTCTCCTCTCTAATAATAGTAGCTAGGGTAACCTATGCTCCTCTCTGCAATAGCATCCTAGGTCCTCTCCGGAGTCAATAGTGGTGGCGTCCTCCACAATTTAGTTAATGACATCATCGAGCAGCTTTGACCTCATCTCCTCTCCAACGACGACAACTTTATCACCTCTTTGGCAACCTCATTTCCTCTCTAACTATGAACGATATAATTCTTTTGTCAACGATGACATCACATCACCAACCACAAAATAAGATATTGAAAAGAACTCAATTTTTGATATTGCTGCTAATGTCTTCTTTAAAACTTTATAACTGAGTTAAATAACAAAAGAAAATTAAAGACTAATGTACCTTGGAAAAAATATAATATTTTTTCACCTATTGATTCTAAAATTGAAATATATATATAAATTAATATAAAACATATTATAATTTTAAAGAAGTTTGCATAAATTTGGGTTAATTGAAGATATTTACACTTGGGTTACACTCAAGTTATACTTCGGTTACATTCGAGTTACATTAGATAACATATTCAATGTAAAAATCTCCTATTTCATCAACTAATGACCCAAAAATTTAAAAACTAGAAAATTTAATACAAAATATGTTACAAATATGTTTTTACTATTTTGGAGAAGTTTAAGTAGTTTTGAGGAGAATTCCAATTCTGACACTTTAATTATACTAGGGCTATACTCATGTTGCATTGTATTATACTTGATCATAGATTCAATATAAAAATATATTATTTTAATAATTAATTATCTTAAAATAAAAAAAAATAATTATAAAAAATGATACTAATCATGTTAGAATATTGTTATGATAGTTTTTAAGAAATTTAGATAGCTTTGAGGATAATTTTTCTATTTATACTTTCGTTACATTAGGGTTGTTGGGAAACACAAAAAGCATTATAGGTGCAGCGAAAAATAAAAATAAAAAATTAGATTCTCAAAAAATAGATTTATTGAATCGTTATGTGAAGATCGGGAGCATAAAACTCGAAAGCAATAAAAACTACATAACTACATAAAGTGGTTAAGACATTCTCACCTATAGGAGATAGTACATCTCCAAAACTACATATCCTAGTCCATGGATAAAGGAGCTCTCGCAAACTTCTCTCTAATAGTGATCCACACACTAGATGCAACGATGACACACCTTGTCGCACGTTGTTTCCTTACTTTCATGCACCACAACACTGTAGCAACCAAGGAGGGATTGATCCCTCTTACTATCCTCTCATACTAGAGAGGGGGCAATCGATTAGAGGAAAGGGTAGGAAGGAGATGAAGGAGGTGGCGATAATATGGATCTAGCCTATGATCCCTTTAGTCTTAATTTCTATTTTTAGAGAGTCTCTTTTAACTAATATTAATATATTCTTCTTTTTGGGTATTGGATCTCCATCCAATAACCCCTAGCTTAATGTATATTGAATCCCCATCAAATAATTTTAAGCTCTATTGTGTCTCTCCCAAGGATCCATTAAAATATGGCTCATTGAATATCTCATATCAGATCCTCTATTCATTACGTTATCCACAATATGTGTGTGACCCTCTAAGCCCAATACTGAACTAGTTGTGAGCTGCACCTATTAGAACTCTTTGTATTTCAATGAATTATTATCCATATATAATTCACTCAACTCATCAACTATGGGCATACTAAGCCACTATATCATAGTCCTTAGACAGTACAGAGGAATCTAATCCATTGGACATGTCTACCCTCAATTACTGTGTATTTATAGTCCCTCATCCATTTAATATTCTAGAGATCATATACCAAGCATGGTACTATCGGGCCCATATGAAATCTATCTAACTCTCACTCTAATCAGATTCATCTAAAGAACTCTCTCAATCTAAATCTTACGCTTATCGATTCATCATGATCCGATTGACCTTGGCTAGATATTGTTGAACCTCGAATTTTGATAATGAAATCAATTGATAAGTTTACAATCTAATCTGCATTTTAAGTGACATAAGAATAACTTCGATCAAAAAAGGTAAATCGATTAAAATATGAGGAATCAGACATTGGGCCGGAGTGAAACATGTCATGAGATTGGATATCGAGCCAGAGGATCGGTCGACATACCGGTAGAAGGACTTCATGTCGTGAGTTTGGGCATCGAGTCAAAGGATCATATACTGCACCAAAGAGATCGGAAGTTATAGGAGTCAACATACCGATTGGGCAATATGCTGAAGGAGAGGATAATGTACCAAAGGATCGGATGAAGCACTGGATGAACCAATGATATATCGGATAACATAGGATTCATGCTCGTAATCGTGTCTCTAGATCGAGTTAGTTTAGGACTAATTAAGTCAATTTTTGGATAAAAAATAATGCCAACTCAATTATGGGCCAATTGGGCCTGAATCAGGATTCAATTGGGCCTATTGTTTGGCCCATTCAATGACCTATAGTAGAGTTTGGCGGTGGTACCACCTAGACACAATCTTCAAGACTATGTTAGAACCATCACCAAACTAGGCAGTGGTACCACCTAGTGTTAGTGTCAGATTGAGTAGTGATACTTCCCAGTGTCAAACTGACAAGCGGTGGTACCACTAGTTGTTAGTATTTAGAAGTTCTTCTAAAGGGAGAAGTTGAGTCTAAGAAAGAGAGGGGTGTAAAGATTCTCTCGTGGGCCTATCAAAAGAAGAAAAAGTTGTAAGGGTAGTTAATCTTCGCTCATTGCAAGAAGATCGATATTGGAAGCCGATGGCCTCGAGTGAAGAGGAATCGAGAGTGAATGTAGATCACGATGTCCAAACCACTATAAAACTCGATTTGCATTTACTTTATGCTTTTCATTCATATTGTAAACTTATTTACTTATTCACTATGTTTATACTTTCAAGTTAAACTCTTTTCTGATATCGATTTTCATCCAATGAGAAATTTTAAACTAAAGTGTTTTTATGTAAACACTAATTCACCCCCTCTCTTAGTGTCGATTTCGATCCTAACAGAGATTTCCCTGAGTGAGAATATATGAAATATTTCTCTCATAATACTAAGAGTGGAAGATTCTCTATTGATACTTAATTGCCCTTATAAGGTTGATTGTCACTTCTAATAACCAGTTGTGCTAGATCTAGAACTTCCAAACCTATAAGTCTGGAATCAAAGAGTGGAGTATTCAAACAGGGCATCCTTGGTATCTCAAGTCTAAGGACCAGATATACAATTGAGACTACGAAATTATTATCTGACGATGAGGTATCATTAACAAACCAACATTTCGTAAGGAGATTATTCAGTGAACTCATTCTCCAATGAGCACATACACTATATCCCTAGTGTCCCCACATAAGCAACTATGAGATCAGCTGCCTATGGATGAGTATATAGCACATCAGTTTATTCAGTTATCTTGATGTCCATCTCGAGTAACCTATGACTAGGAATATTTAGGGTTTATGTTTATAGGTGAATTGATCTCATTATCATGATCTCATCACGATCGAATTCTTATTACACAAATCCAGGGACATCACAATATATTCATCATCAATATAAATGATAAAATGCTATAATAATAATAACCAAAAAGATTATGTAGCGTATCACACGTGTCATCACTCACGTGATTAGTTTGTAGGGTACTTGTAACTAGCAATCTCCCATTTGACCTAAAGCTAATTACGTACGTGTCTGATCTCTATCAGACCTTTGTGATGCTCAAAGACATTTTAAGATAATGGCTTGATCAATGGATCTGCAATATTATATTCAAATGGAACTCTTTCCATTGCTACTGTTGAATCTCGGATTTTGATGATGAAATCAATTGATGAGTTTACGATCTAATTTGCATTTTGAGTAGCACAGGACTAACTTCGATCAGAAAAGGCAAATCGATTAAAATAGTATGAATCAAATGTTGGGCCAGAGTGAAACATGTCAAAAGATTGGACGTCGGACCGGAGGATCGGTCGACGTATCGGCAGAAGGCTTCGTGCCATGAGTTCCGGCATCAAGCTAGAAGGATCAGACATTGCGTCAAAGAGATCGGATGTTGCGGAGGTCAATATACTGATTGGGCAATACGTCACAAGAGAGGACGATGTATCAAAAGGATTAGACGAAGAGCCACATGAACCAATGACATGTTGGATAATATATGATTCATACTTATAATCGTGTGTGTCTAGATCAAGTTAGTTAGGTTTAATTGAGTTGATTTTAGGTATAATTATGCTAACTTGATTAGGAGCCAATTAGCTTGTTATTTGGCCCATTCAATGACCTATAGCAGGGTCTAGTGGTGGTATCGCTAGGGCGATCGTACCGCCCAAACATAATCTCTCAAACTGTGTTAGGAGGTGGTACTGCCCAAACACAATCTTCTAGACTATGTCAGGTAGTGGTACTACTCAATATTAGTGTCAAACTGAGCAATGGTACCGCCTAATGTCAAACTAATAGGCAATGGTACCATTAGTTATTAGTCTATCTAGAGGTGGTACCATCCAATAATGACGATGGTACTATCAAGACTCGGGAAACCCAAGATTAGACCTTTTTTTGCTCTATTTTTTAAGCTATTTGGGGTCTATAAATACCCTAGCTATTTCTACTTGGTAAGGCACAAATTTGAGCAAAATAGGGGGGGAAAGAATACTTGAGAAAAAAATAGAAACTATCTTAAGATTTAGAGTTTCTTCCTCCTAGAGTTAGAAGTTTTCTAAGGCAGGAGTGAGGTCTAAAAGAGAGGTGTAAAAGTTTTCACCCGAGCCTATGAAAAGGAGAAAGAGTTGTAAGAGAGGTATAAAAGTTTTCACCTGAGCCTATGAAAAGGAGAAAGAGTTGTAAGGGTAATTGATCTTTGCTCATTGAAAGAAGATCGGTAGTGGAAGCTGGTGGTCCAAGTGAAGAGGAATTGAGAGTGGATGTAGGTTATGATAATCAAACCACTATAAATATGGTTTATATTTACTTTAAGCTTTTTATTTTTATTACAAACTGATTTCTTACTTTCACTATGCTTATGAACATATTTTCAAATTAACATCTTTCCGATATGGTTTTTCTACATTGAATGAGAATTTTCAAATCAACGTAATTTTTACATAAGTACTAATTCATCCCCCCTCTCTTAGTGTCGTCACGATCCTAACAGCTATATCACCATGGGTTATGATCTCTCTGATCAAATGGAACCTCCTCAGAACGTGCTTGGACTTTTGATGAGACTTGAGTTCTTTCGCTTGAGAAATTGTCATATTGTTGTCACAATATAAGGGAATCGGCTCCTGTTGCCTGGCATGACTCCTAGATCTGTGATGAACTTCTTTATCCAAACTCCCTCCTTTGTTGTTTCTTCTACAATAATGCCTTAGTGGTCGAATCAACAATAGTAGCTTGCTTGGAATTTTTCCAACTTACTGCTCCTTTATTTAGGATGAATACATAACTTGAGTTTACTTGCTATTATCAACATCAGACTATAAACTTAAGTTTGTGCAGCCCTCAACCTTGAGGCTATCTCCTCCGTATACTAATAAAAGATCCTTAATCTTTCTCAAATACTTAATAATACACTTTATTACTTTCTAATATTCCAAACATAGATCCGCTTGATACCTACTCATAACACTTAGAGCATGCACTATATCAGGCCTAATACATAGTATAACATACATAATAGATCCTATCATAGAGGCATAGGGTATCATATCCATATGTACCTTTTCTACAGGGGTCTTTAGGGACATACTCCTGGAAAGTGATATTTCATGTCTCATCGGTATGAGACCTCTCTAGGAATTTTCAATGCCAATCCTTTTGACAATAGCCTCTATATACTTAGATTGAGATAAGTCAATTATCCTCTTGGATCTATCTTTATAGATCTGAATTCCCAAAATGTAGAATGATTCTCTTAAGTCTTTCATGGAGAAGTATCTAG
Organism: Musa balbisiana; assembly: GCA_004837865.1. Taxonomy (NCBI): domain Eukaryota; kingdom Viridiplantae; phylum Streptophyta; class Magnoliopsida; order Zingiberales; family Musaceae; genus Musa; species Musa balbisiana. The sequence goes on along the minus strand of CM017188.1, from coordinate 40,666,675 downwards.
ATAACGAAGTCTTAACTGTGAAGAGTATTCGTACATCATTCCCAATGATCAAGATGTCATCTTCATATAGCACAAAAAAGGTGATAGCGCTCCCACTTACCTTCCTATACACATAAGACTCATCTTCGTTCTAAACGAAATCATAAGACCTGATCAGCTCATCAAATCTTATGTTTCAACTTTGGGAAGCTTGCTTTAGTCTATAGATAGACGTAAGCAACGTGCACACCTTATTGTTGAATCTCGAATTTTGATGATAAGATTAATTAGTGAATTAATGATCTAATCCATGTGTTAAGATAAGTGATGCAAGACTAACTACGATTGTGAGAAAGGAAAAATAATTAAAGAAGAATCAAAGTTGGGCCAGAGTCAATAGTCGGGCATCGGGCCGGATGAATCGAGGGATACACCGAAGGATTGTCGATGTAGTGAAAGCTTACCGGAAGTTCATCGAGAGTTCGTTGAAAGCTCACTAGAAGTTTGTCGGGAGTTCACCGAAAGCTCGTTAGAAAATCATTGGGAGTTCACCGAAAGTTCACTAAGAGTTCGGATGAACAATTGATGTGCCAAACAACTAGGATTACTTGTATTGAAATTGTCTAGCCTTAATTGTAGTAGTTAGGATTTTAATTTGAGTTAATTTTGAGAGAAATCCTACTAACTCAATTAGAGGTCAATTGGACATTTAACAGAGCTCAATTGAGATAGTTAGATGGCTCATTCAACCACTTGGAGCCACGTTAGATAGTGGCATCGCCTAAACTAGACGATGGAATCGCTTGGGGCTTAGCCTCCTAGGTGGTCTAGGCGATGGTACCGTCAGCAATTAATGCTGCCAGGTGGTGGTACTTCTATAGCCCAGTCTTCGAGTTCTATCAGGCGGTCATACTGCCTAGTGTCAATCTGCAGGCGATGGTACTGCCCAATAATGGCAGTGGTACCATCAGTACCACGAAAACCCGGGATGAGACACTTTTTGGCTCCATTTCTGAAGCTATTAGGGCCTATAAATACCCCAACTCTTTCCCGCATGAAAGAGCAATGAAAGTATGAACAAAAATCTTGAGATTTTGGATTATAAAATTGCTAAGTGTCCTCCTCCCTTTCTAGTTTTGAGATCATTCAAGAGAAGTGTAAGGCTTATAAGGGATGTCTCTTAAACCCGTAAAAAGAAGAAAGTGTTGTAAGAGAGTGGTTAATCTTTGTCCATTGAAGGAAGATCGTTAGTGGATACTAGTAGCCTCAACGGAGGAGGAATCGAAAGTGGATGTAGGTCACAACAATCGAATTACTATAAATTTGGTGTGCACTCTTTTTTTGCTCTTCATTACTGTAATTTCTATTTTGATTTTTATTCTCATTGCTATTACTTTCTGAGTTAGTTACTTAGTTCACTTATTCTAAGTCATGCACTCTTTTCCGATATTGATTTTCATCGAATGTAAGAATTTCAAAACTGATATTTTTATCGTAAGTACTAATTCACCCCCCCCCCCTTTTAGTGCCGACTTGATCATAACAGTTGGTATCAAAGCAAGATTACTCTCTATTTGGTTTAAAACCCAAAAGAAATGGCTTTTGCTAGCAATCAAGATAGACTTTCTATCACTCGTCCTCCTATGTTCCTGGGACGAACTACACTTATTGTAAAACTAGGATGAGAATTTTCTTGCTTTCTATATATTTCAAATTGTAGAACATTGTTAAAAGCGATTTTGAGAAGTCTTCCAAACTAATGAATGAATGAAATAATTTAGAAAAAAAAGACCTTCTCCCTAAATGCTAAAGCGATGCATGCTTTATTTTGTGTTCTTGACAAAAACGAATTTAATTAGGTTTCTATATACGAAACTACATATAAGATTTGGCACACACTCGAATTCATATACGAAGGTACAAGTAAGGTTAAAGAGTCAAAAATTAATCTTTTAATGTATAATTTTGAGTTGTTTCGAATGAAACCAAGTGAAACCATTAGAGACACACCCGTTTTACGGAATGTCATTAATAGTTTGAAAGCACTTAGTAAAGGTTTCTCTAATATTGAACTTGTTAATAAAATACTAAAATCCCTTCTGAAAAGTTGGGATCCAAAAGTGATAGCAATATAAGAAGCAAAGGGCCTGAACAACTTTGCTCTTGAAGAACTTATCGGGTCATTAATGACCTACGAAATGGCATACAAGGAATATGATAAATATGAGAATTATCTTCTAAAAGAATAGGAAGGATATGACACTTAAAATTAAAGAAACCACTCGAGCGAAAGCTCAAGTGATGATAAGGACTTAGCATTTCTAACAAGAAAACTCCAAAGATTCATAAGAAGAAACAAAACAAATTTTGTAAAACAAGATATGAAGAACAAAAATAAACTCAAAAAGGATATAATCATATGCTACGAATGCAAGAAGTCGAGGTACTTAAAAAATGAATGTCCCCAAGTGAAGAAGAAGCTATTAAAGGAAAAGAAGCACTCAATGCAACTTAGAACGTTCAAGTGCATCCGAAGATAAAGAGCCAACCAACAAAGAAGAAGTTGTAAACTACACATTAATGGTATTTGGCAGCGAGGTAAGTGACTCAATCGAAGCTCATTTATCTTTTGATGATTATTAATTGCTTTTCATGATTTGTTTGACGAATGTAAATTAGTTGGTAAAAAATATAAATTGTTTAAAATGAGTATGCTTCTGTTGTTAATGAATTTGATAAATTAAAAAATGAGCATGATAATAGTATATTAGCTTCGTGCACCAAGTGTAATGAGATAGATTCACTAGATAATGTCTACTAAGAAATATTAGAAATTTAAAATAGTAATAAATCTCTAAACATAATCCTTACTAATAAGGGTCATGTTCATAGAAATGAAGAAATTGGCTTCGTGAATAACACTCAACGAAAGCCACTATCTTCATTAAAGAACCCATATTACATGTCTCATCGAGAGAAAAATATAATTTTTATGGAAGATGTGATCATTTTGCTTACAAATGTCCATTTAAATGGTTAGTTCACACAAATTAGTTCAGGTTTCTAAAGGAACCAGAAATCACTTAATGATAGGTAGATCTATTTATAAGGGACTCAAAGTTAAATAGGTACCTAAAAGAAAACCCTCTTTCTTGTAGATGGGTTTACAAGCAAAAGCCAAGAACAGAGATGGTACCTTGATAGTGGATGCTCAAGGCATATGACCGAAGATCCAACTCACTTGCTTTAAGCTCACTATCCAAGATGAATGATACGTCACCTTTGGAGACAACAACAAAAAGAAAAATGATTGGAAAAGGAACTATAGGTAACAAGTCAAACCTTTAAAGATGTGTTATTAGTAGATGGTTTAAAACATAATCTACTAAGCATTACTCAATTATGTAATAAAGGATATATCATTAAATTTGAATCTAATATTTGTATAATTGAAATATCACACAAAATAGATCTATAATTACCTTTAAAAATAATAATGTGTATACTATTGATATTGATAATTTTTACGATGAAATATGTTTTTCGACTTTAGACAATGATGCATGGCTTTGATATAGGAGATTATAACATGCTAGTATGAAACTAATTTCTCAAATTTCAACTAGAAAACTTGTAAGAGGAATACATAATATCAAGTTCATCAAAAACAAAGTTTGTGATGCATGTCAATTAGAAAAATAAATAAAAAGTAATTTCAAATTGAAAAATCAATTAAGCACCTCTAGACCATTACAATTGATCCAACAAGTCTAGGAGATAGCAAATATTCCTTTATAATTGTTGATGATTTTAATAAATATACTTGGACATACTTCTTGGCTCACAAAAGTGATTATTGTAAATATTTCTCGAAATTTTGTAATCTTGTTCAAAATGAAAAGGGTTTTATGATTTCATCTATTCATAGTCATAATGATGGTGAATTTCAAAACTATGATTTTTAAAAATTTTATGAGTCAAATAGGTACAATCACAATTTCTTTACTCCAAGAAATCCACAAAAAAATGGAGTAGTTGAAAAAAAAAAAGGAGCTTACAAAAAATGATAAGAACTATGTTAAATTATCATAGCCTACCCAAACATTTTTGGATCGAAGCCGTTAATATGACATGCTACATCATGAATAGGGTTCTCACAAGACCATTACTTTCTAAAACTCCCTATGAATTGTAGAATAACAAAAGACCCAATATTTCATATTTTAAACTTTTCGGGTGTAAATATTTTATTTTAAATGAAAAGGATGCCTTAGAAATATTTGATGCTAAATCCGATGAAGACAATTTTCATGGTTATTCCTCTATTTATAAATGTTTTCATGTTTTTAATAAAAGAACTTTAGTTATAGAGGAATCAATTCATGTTATTTTTAATGAACTTTTCGAAGTTAAGAAAAATATTTTTGATAATGATTTTGATTTTGATGCTTTAAATTTGAATGAATACTCTCCTCTCCCAAGCAACTTGGATATATCTTCTTCCAAAGAATCCTTACCTAAGGATTGAAAGTATGTATATGCTCATCCGAAGGAGCTAATCATTAGAGATACATCAAAAGGTGATCAAACTCGCTCTTCATTTAAGATTTTTTGTGTTAATGCAGCCTTCTTGTCTCAAATTGAACTAAAATATATTGACAAAACCTAAAAGATGATTCATGGGTCTTTGCAATGCATGAGGAATTAATTCAATTTGAGAGAAAAAAAGTATGGAAGCTTGTTACTAGACTTAATGACCATTTAGTAATTGGTACTAAATAGGTCTTTAAAAATAAGCAAGATGAACTTGGTATCATGGTTAGAAATAAGACTAGATTAGTGGCCAAAGGTTTTAACTAAGAAAAAGGTATCGATTATGAACAGACCTTCGCTCATATGGCTAGACTTGAAGCCATAAAGATTCTCCATGCCTATGCTAGTTATAATAATTTTAAGTTATCTCAAATAGATGTTAAAAGTTCTTTTCAATGGCTTTACTTCCGAAGAAGTTTATGTTGAACAATCACCTGGATTTAAGAATGTAATTTTTCTGAATCATGTGTTTAAGTTGTATAAGGCTCTCTATGGATTAAAACAAGCCCCTAGGGCTTGGTATGAGAGGCTTAGTTCTTTCCTTATTCAAAATAATTTTATGAAAGGTAAGGTCGATACTACATTTATATTGATGATATCATTTTAAAAATAATTTTCTTATTATCTAAATTTATGTTGATGATATCATTTTCGGTTCTTTAAATGAATCTTTGTGTAAATCGTTTGCCAAAAGTATAAGTCAAGAGTTTGAAATGAGCTTAATGGGCGAATTAACTTTTTCTTAGGATTACAAATTAAATAATTAAGTGATGAAATTTTTATTAGTCAAACTAAGTATGCTTTAGATCCATTGAAATGATTTAATATGGATGGTGCTAAAGCTATTAATACACAAATAAGCACTTCTACAAAATTAGATATGGACATTAATGGAGAATGCTTTGATCAAAAGACTTATATGGGTATTATAGGTAGTTTATTATATCTCATAGCAACTAGGCCTTATATTATGTTTAGTGTTAGACTATATGCTAGATTTCAATCTAATCCCAAGTAATTTTACTTAAAAGATGTTAAATAGATTTTTAGATACCTAAAAGGCACTTCTAATCTAAGATTGTAGTATCCAAAATCTTTGAGTTACTTGCTTATGCCAATATTGATTTTGATGGTTGTCAAATAGATAGAAAAAGTATATCTGGAACATTTCAACTCTTAGGTCATGAACTTGTCTCTTGGTCTTCCAAGAAACAAAACTCGATTGTATTATCTACAACCGAAGTTGAGTATATAGCAGTAGGTGCATGTTGTGCATAAGTTATATGGATGAAAAACACATTAAAAGTTTATAAAATTCATTTGAAGAACATACCTATAAAATGTGATAATACTAGTGTAATATGTTTAACAAAAAATCTCATTCAAAACTTTAGAACTAAATATATTGACATTAGGCATCATTTTATTAGAGATCATATTAATAATCATGATATATCTTTAGAATTTATTAATATTAAACATCAATTAGCAAATATTTTTACAAAATTATTGAATAAAAAATAATTTAATTTTATTAGAAGAGAATTAGGCGTATTAAATCTTCCAAATGTATGAATTCCTTTATATTTTTTTGGATTTCTCAACTTTTGAAAATTGAGTTTTCTCAATCATTTCCTATCACCTTCTTGAAGTTTTATGGATTTTTGATATACTTAATCTTTTATGCGATAATCATTTCCTATGAATCCTTTTTCCTTCTATTTACAAGAAAACAGATTTGATTCATAAATTTCTTAGTATGCACATTTTGATCTTTTATGATTAATCCTTTCTCTTTACAAAAGTAGAAGCTTGATTCAATGAAACTTATTTTTTTTTATGGATTTGATTTGGTTCAAATTCTTTCATGGATTTGGCTCTTAATTTTTTCTTATGATGAATGAATTCCCCCCTTCCCCTTTTTCTTATTTTCATGACAGAAGGAAGAAAGAATAAATTTGCTTGTACATCTAAAGCAAAAATGCTAGTTTCCCCAAAAAGCAAAAGTAGTTATTATGCTTAACTTCTCATTTCACAAATTTGCTAGCTTGGATAAATTAGTGTAAAACTTATTTAAATAGTTTAAAATACTTGCATAAATTGTTGGATGATTCTCCTTTTTATTGATGATAAAAGGGGGAAAATAATGAATGTTTGGAATCATGCCAAAATGATGTTAAATGTAATATCATGCATGAAGTAATAAATTGTTAAAAAATACTTTAGTATCATGGATGTTATATTAAATCTGGTATAATGTATGAAGTGATAAATGATACTTTAATATCATATATGTTATGCCCAAAATGATAGAAAATATGAATGCTTTAGTACCATGAATATCATGTCAAAATGATGTTAATTTTATTATCATGCATGAAGTGATGAATCTTCAGTATCATATAGGTCATGCCTAAAGTGATGTTGATTTATTATCATGCATGAAGTGATGAAATTATGCACTTTATGCTTTGATAACTTGAAATTATGATGATGCACAATGTATGAAATTTTGATTTGATCACTATGATCGAAATTATTTCACTTGAATTCAAAGGTTATAATTCCTTTTGAATTCAAGTTTGGCTTATCTCAATAAAGCATATAGATATAGGGAGTTAAGGTTAACTCCATCATCAATTGGTTGTCATCATCGAAAAGGGAGAGATTATTAAATCTCATATTTTGATGATCAAATCAATTGATAAATTAATGATCTAATCCATATATTGAGATAAATGATGCAGGACTAACTACGATCATGAGAAAGATAAAATGATTAAAGAAGAATCGAAGTTAGGTCGAAGTCAATGGTCAGGCATTAGGCCGAATGAATCGAGGGATACACTGAAGAATCATCGATGTTGTGAAAACTTGCTTGAAGTTCACCGAGAGTTTGCCGAAAGCTCGTCGGAAGATCGCGGGGAGTTCGTCGGAAGTTCACCAAGAGTTGATGAACAATTAACGTGTTGGACAACTAGGATTGCTTGCATTGTAATTGCCTAGCCTTAATTGTAATAGTTAGGGTTTCAATTTGAGTTAGTTTTGGAAGAAATCCTACTAACTCAATTAGGAGCCAACTGAGCCTTTAATAGGGCTGAATTGGGTCGGTTGGATGGCTCATTTAGCCACTTAAAGCCACGTCAGGTGGTGGCACTACCCAGACTGGGCGATGGAACTGCTTGAGGCTTAGCCTCCCAAGTGGTATGGGCGGTGGTACCACCCAGATTTGGCGACGGTACCATCGATAGTTAATACTGCCATGCGGTGGTACCACCAAAATCCGATCTCTAAGCTCTGTCAAGTGGTGGTACCGCCTAGTGTCGGTCTGCAGGCGATAGTACCACCCAATAATGGTGGTGGTGTCGTTAATACCCTGGAAACCCGTGATAAGACAATTTTTAGCTCCATTTTTAAAGTCATTGGGGCTTATAAATACCCTACTCTTTCCTACATGAAAGAATAATGAAAGTGTGAATAAAAATCTTAAGATTTTGGATTGTAAATGTGCTAAATGTCCTACTCCTCCTTTTTTAGTTTTGGGATCATTCATGAGAGGTGTGAGGCTTGAAAGGTTGTCTCCTAAACCCATAAAAAGGAAAAAGTGTTGTAAGAGAGTGGTTGGTCTTCCCTCATTGAATGAAGACCGTTAGTGGATGTCGGTGGCCTCAATAGAGGAGGAATTGGAAGTGGATGTAGGTCACGACGATCGAACCACTATAAATTTGGTGTACACTCTCTTTTTGCTCTTTATCACTGTAATTTCTATTTTACTTTTCATTCTCATTACTATTACTTTCTGAGTTAGTTAGTTCACTTATTATAAGTCAAGCACTCTTTTCCGATATCAGTTTTCATCAAACGTAAAAATTTTAAACTGATATTTTTATCATAAGCACTAATTCACCTCTCTCCCCTATTGTCAACTTGATTCTAACACTTATCTGGATTTTTCTTAGACATGAATCCCTCAAGTTGTATCATATACACCTCCTCATTGACGTTACTATTGAGGAATGTGATTTTTACGTTTATCTGCTAGATCTTGTAATCAAAATGTGTTGTAATAGCCAACATAAATCAGTTGGATTTCAATATAACTACGAGCGATAATGTTTTGTCATAGTCAACACCTTATCTTTAACGATATTCTTTAGTCACTAGCCTTGCTTTATAGGTCTCTACCTTTTTATCTACTCCGATCTTCTTTTTGAAGATCTAGTTGCAACCAATTGGTATAATACTCTCAGGTGCATCAATTAGGTTCCAAATTGGAGTGCATGGAATCCATATCGGAATTCATGACCTCTTACCACTTTCTAGATTCTATGCTCATAATAGCCTCCTCATAAGTTTGAGGCTCGATATCCTCGATGTCATCATACTTGATATGTCTCATATATCCCTCATGAGGGTTTGAAACTCTACTGGATCTATACAAAGTCAAAACTTATGTGCTAGGTACCTAAACAAATTTGTCATATAGAATAGTACTTGAGCTAGGTTTTTCAACCTCGCTTAACTCTATCATGCTCCCACTGTTTCCACCAAGAATGTATTCTTTCTCAAGAAACACCGTCCTTTCGACAACAAAGATATTTTGGCTCTCAAGATAATAAAAATAATAAAATCAAGTGAGTTAAAAATTAAGATGAAAAAAATTCATAGTACTATATGATTAATTTCTATAATTGAAAGAAAGACACTAACAAAAATTTGAAGTATAGAAAATAATCTTAATTATTAAGAATTGGAACAATCGATTGAACACGGTATTTCAAGAACATTTTCTCCTCTAATCTTTCTTCTTTTTTTTTCTTACCGTCTCCCCAGCTTTTGAAATACTGGGGAAGAAGAAATGAGCTCCTCCAAAAGGATCCACGTCAAAGCTTGACTCGGCGACAAGTTGGTGGATCCTACGACTCCAGCTATCTGATAAGAACAGGAAATATAATTTGGATGACTAGGAAAAATCCAAAGGCTTCCACCGGTGTCATTTGGGGTTATCGATCCTTGCATTTTGGATTATTTATCGATCGATTCTTTGTCTTATCGTTGTTTTCAATTCCACATCATTGATTTCAATAATGTTGGGTGAGTTTTATTTTTTGTAAAAAAATTAAAATTTATTTTTTAAAAAATTTATTTTTTTTTAAAAAAAAAGATGATTACAACTCTCGCTTTGACGTCATCATGCAAAAAATAAGAAAAAAAAATCAGCTGATTGATCCGTCGCTAAGAAACATGATTTGATAGAGAACACAAGTTTAGCCAACTAATCCATCGGTTATCTTCACGAAAAATATCAAAAAGTATTTACGGAGGATCGACATGTCCACGATAAACTCGTTATCAACCATAACATTGGAGACATGGAAGGCTAGAATCGTTTGCAAAAGATCTTATTTGATCCTCAAGAACTTAAAATATTAATTATTAATACCTACCTACAAAAAATAAATCACGATGTTAATTCTAATCAGACACTATTACTTTATATAATAATATACTAACAGAAATAAGTTTCTTCTTCTATTGTTTTCTTCGTCTATGGCAACAAAACGATAAAATTATCGTATTAATTAAAATATTGAGGTTGCCGATTCAAGTGTAAATTTAGATGGAGAATTAATTATAGACTGCCAACTTTTAGCATAATGAATATGGATTGTGCAACTCAAACAAAAGTACCCACTTGAGACTGTGCAGGAACCTAAACAAAGCCGGAGAACAGCGTAGGAAATAAATCGACGGGTTGACTGTCATGTCCACATTTTCAATTATCTCTTTCAATTAAGAGGTAGATGACAAATTTAGCTCATCGGAAACTGGAGATAAGTCGACGGGTTGACTGTCATGTCCAACCCACAATGTGGATGTGACCTGTGAGGATGACTTCCTCCGCTCTCCGACAACGAGGAGTAGGAATATTAGATTTGGTTTTCTGAACCAAATAAACTTTATTTGATGGAAGGTAAAAGGATTTTGAGTTGTTGGATAAGTTGATGAATTGTGCAACCCTAATTGATTAAATCATATTAATTGTTGATGGGTTGATTAAATCATATTTCGGATTTTTGTCTCCATTTAGTCTCATATACTTGAAGGAATTAAATCATATATATATATATATATATATATATATATATATATATATATATATATATATATATATATATATATATATATATATGTATATATTCAGAGGACAAAAGCTCTTTTGCTAGATAATCTTAAAACAAATACCTTTCTTCTCTTTTTTATGCTATGCTGTTTGAAATATTGAAAGAAACTTATTATATCTTGGGATATATTTCTAGTTTATAACTCATAGCACTTCTCCATGGTGGATCTAATTTGTTGGTGAGAATGTCATGCAGCAATATTGAATCGATCTCAATCTAGATTGTTGAGTAACCCCAATCAATGATTATTCCAAGGCCAATCTCAATTGCCAAAGCTTCCCACTGGAGTGCCATTTTCTTGTGAGAGTGTTGTCCAACAAGGATACACATTCCTTCATGATTCCTAAAAACATAATTAACTCCCCCATCTTGCAGTAAAGAGGATCCATTAGTAAATCAAAACTGGTTTGCAGTGACGGCTTGAAAGTGTTTCTCAAAACTCATACTGAAACCTTCACCATTACCCATAAAGATTTGTGATCAGTAGTAATAGAAAGTTTCAATAAGGTAATTGTAAGCTTATGTAGCAGTAGAGCCTTCGATGGATGATGGGATTTCCAAACCCATCTATCATCACGAGGGGAGTGAACAATTTCACTGGATTTAATGCCACAAATAGGCTCTTCGCCAAACCCCTTCCATGGCAACTACAAGTCTCAGTGTAGCAATAGTAGCATCCTCGTAGATAAGTAAAAAACTAAGAACAGTAAGTTTTAAGTAAATAAGTAAGTCAAACAATCATTGTAAAACATTTTCAATTAGTTAAAAAAAATAAGGTCTAGCCTATATATTAAAGCTTGCGTACAAAGATGTCAACTCTAACTTAGATATTTTTGTTACGATCGAAGCGACACTAAGAGGGGGGGATGAATTAGTGCAGCGGATTAAAACTTATAAGTTTGAAAATAATTTCGTAAATGCGTAGAGATTTCGATTCGATAATGAATGACTTGATAAGAGTAGCTCGAGTAAAGTGAGAAGATGAAAACCGAAAGCTTGCTACTGTGTAAATAACGATTTCAGAAAGGTAAATACTTACACATTTAAGGAACACACCAATTTAAAGTGGTTCGGTCAAATGACCTACATCCACTTGCGAAGTCTTCTTCGATGAGGCTCCCAACTTCCACTAGCAAATCACTTTGAAGTGGAAGGACCAAATACCCCTCTTACAACCTTTTACAAGTGGTTCACACTCTTTACAGATTTTCAAAAAGAAAGTGGGAGGTGAATACTTAAGCTATTGAAAACAAGACTTTGCTAAGGCTTTATCTCAATCTCTAACTTGTCAAAAAGGTTATCTTCTCTGTTGAGAAATGAGGGGTATTTATAAGCCCCAAGAGGATTCAAATTTGGGCTCCAAATTTGAATTCTTTTGGGTTTTCCAATGCTGGCAGTGCCACCGCCTGTTAGTGTCTGATACTGATAGTGTACTGGCGATGCCACCGTCGGAACTCTCGGGTTCTGGGCGGTGTCACCGCCCAACCTTTCAGGTGCTAGGTGGTGCCACCGCCTAGTTTGACGGTACCACCACTTGATTCTTCGGGATTTGGCCGGTGCCACCGCCTAGTCTGACAGTGCCATCACCTAGACTATTTCAGCCCATTGGTTGGGCTCCAAACTTGGCCCAAACTAGTCCGAACTTGGGCCCAATTGGCCCCTAACTGGGTTATAAGATTAACCCTTAATCCTAACCCTAATTACATACAAACTACGAAATTAAGATATAGTCCTAAATAGGTTTTTAACCGGCAACGTCGAGTTCCCTTCCAGTGAACTTTCCGGTGATCTTCCGACGAACTTCTAATATACCCTTGGATTTCTTCCGGCGAACTCCTAGAAGGCTCCTAATCTTGTGGTGAGTTTAGCGAGTCTTTGGCAAGTAGCTGAAACTTCTCGGTGATCTCCACGAACCTCCGACGATCTCTTTGGTGGACTTCCAAAAACTTCGGTAAGTCCCCGATTTCTTCTCGGTTGGTTCCAGCAGCACTTCCGATGAATCTTCGGACTCTTGATGGACTCTCGAACACCTATCGAACTTGACTTCAGTAGACTTGCTTTATGTCTTCATGCTATCGTAGTTAATCTTACACACTTAACTCAATAATATGGATTAAATCAATTAACCCATCAATTGATTTCATCATCAAAATCTGATATTCAATAATTTTAAATCCGAAGATGAAATAAAAATTAAAAAAATATATTTAATATAAATGACAGTGCACCATAAGCTATTGTATTTGTTGAGATAAAGATGAATTCGGCCAGAAGGGTATATCTAAATAAAAAAAAGATGACAGTAACATAATTATTTTACCATAATTTTTTTTTGATAAAGATATAAAAAGAAGCATACTTCTCATCCTATTTCCTTTAGGAAGGGAATATATTTATATTTTGTGCATGTTCTCTTTTCTGTACCAACACAAGGAAAGAATAAAAACAGTCTTATTTTTCCTTCTAATGTGTAAGAATGGAGTCGGTTGGATCACATAGTTATTTCCTTCTAACATAAATAACTATTTTTAATTAAAATTTGATTAATTTAATTATATATATATATTGAATATCACTATGATGTTTTTGTACACCCAACCGATTACAGCCAACAATACTATAACTCTATTCAAAAATATTATAATTCATCTATTTTTTAAATTCTTCTGTAATAGATAAATAAAAAAATATTATAAGATTCTTCAAAATTTATAAGCACAAGTTTAAGGGCTAAATAAGAAAAAATTAAAATACTTTATTTTTAGTTTCATCAAAACTGCTAAGACTTTTATATAAAATACTTCAGAAGAGCATAAAACTAATAATAAAGTTAGTGATTTACATTTATGGGGATTTAAACTAATTAAGATTTGATTGCTGTATTATTGAATAAAAGCATAATATTTTTATTCATTAATAAAAGAATTTATAAGTCAATTCAAAATATAATAATGAGGTAGTCCTAATGCTAAATGAACACAAATATATAGACTTAAATTTAAATCATCCTTTCTTTTTAAATATATCTAAACCTTCCTAATTTTCATCCAAAACCACCTAAACTCTTAAACAGATTATTTTATAATGTCTCGAAAACCCATAATCAAGGTTGGTGAGAATTTAAATTAATGAAAGTTTATTATGATATTTTGAATAGGGTTATACTGTTTTAGTATTATACTTCGATCCTTTATTGTTTTTATAATAAATAAATAAATCTAAATATGAGAAGTTTTTACATAATATATAAACCTAAATTTAGGATTAATTGGAAAAAATGAGGACTTGACTTATCGTTTTCTTTTATTATTAAATATATTGAAACAATCCTATTTTCATCCAAAAACTCTCGAATAAATAATTTTACAAGACCTCAAAACTTATGATAAAATTAATAATTAGCATTGGTGGGGATTTAAAGTAATTAAACTTCGATTGTAGTGTATTTAAATGGATTTACATTTTTTTTTTGTTATTGAACGAAAATATTATATCTCCATTCAAGACTGATCCTCATTAATATATATATATATATATATATATATATAATATATATATATATATATATATATATATAAAATGATATTTTAGATATTCAAAAAAGAAAGAAAGAAAGATATTTTACGAAAAATATGAAAACACCTTAAAACCTATCATTGCAAAAATTGGAAGATAAAGTAGGATTTACAGTATTTATTTTTGGATGAATCAATGGACGAGCAAATGAACATGAGATGTGTTTCTTCTCAAAGGATATCAGCTTAGAACTCTGATTTTGAATCTCCAACATTCAGATATATAGAAACTGGTGACTTGACATCAATCAAGTCAACCTAAGACATCTTAGGTAACAATAGGACTTCCGGAAGGGGAACATCAGACATCTGAATTAGACTAATTTGTTGTAAATTGGACTTTCTTTTCTGGATAGTGAGATTATTGATTATCCGATTTAAATTTTTTTATCAGTGCATCTCAGACAGAGTAGATTATGAGTTTGAATCTTATATTTGTTCCTCCTGAATTCATCAAACATTGGATTAAAATATTTTAACTTTTGAGATTACTAATCACTTATGATAGAAGATCATGATAAAAGATATAAAAGTTCAATCATAGATTTAAATAATTGATTTGATTAATCATAATAAAAAAAATCTTTTTCTTCTTCGAAATCTATATAAATAAGATGAATAAAATTTTCATAATATCTCAATTCTTCAACCTAATTCTACATATCTGTCAGATCAAACACTCCCTCGGGGATAAGTATGCTGAGAATATGATTATGGTCGAGGAGAAGGCATGAAACAAGAATCATTTTACGTTACATTTCTCTTCTGCTCAACGTCTTGTCCAGAAGACTCGTCGAGAAATTCGAATCCTGACATCCGCACTCCCAAACGGCAGCATTTCTTTCCTTGCAGTCAAATTGACTGTAAAAATAGGCAGATTTCTAAGAAGTCGTGTGGATGGGTGCAGCGACTCATGGGACGTCTTGGAAGTGTCTTGCTTGGACTCATTGCTCACTTGTATTATAGCTGTTGTTTGTTTATGTGCCTGGAATCACTCTCTGCAGATCTGTTCATATTGCACCAGTGTCTCCATCCATCACTGCCAGATCTTATGAGCTTCTTGTTGGCTGTTCAAAAGACAGTTCTTCCACAAGATCCAGGTTTCATGTCCCCATTCTCCGTCTTCCTTTGGCCTCTTTGGTTTCATATGACTTCATAATTGGAGTCTCTTTATTTGGTTCATCAATCAAATCAAAGAAGATGGGATTGTCTTTCATCAGGACAAATAATGGCACAGGACAGAGTTAAATCCACATCACAGAAAAAAGGTTGTTTATCATGCTTTATTAAGTTTTTCTGCCAGATTTCCAAAGAATTACGTTAATTGGCTTCAACAAATTAATGCATGCATGCTACATGAGGGTGAGACTGAAAAGAGACTTATCACAAGATAGACAGGGATCTCCCATGCGATCATCGTCAGCTGGGAAGGCTTCATTTCATTGGGTTAAGATATATATATATATATATACACACTCACTCACACAAATAACTAGATAAATCATTTGTGTCGTTGGCAAGTTTTGGTATAGCTTACAATGTTTCCAAGTTGTTGTAGTTTTGGTTTCTTGTTAGTATGATTAAATTATCCTGGTTTAGTAAATTTATGCTCTTAAAAACAGAGAAAAATAATCATCAGATCCAAAATTTACTTTTTCTCATACTTCTTTGCAACTCAGGCAAACTTGCAAGATGCAGATGGGTCAACTTGAGAGGAAACAGAAATGCTTTGCTTGTGTTCATGATTCAATAAAGAATAGAACAAGTATATGGTGTTTTTGGAGCAGTACTGAGAGGATATTTATCAACAGATCAGAAATTATTTCTACTAAAATTTTTGAGGTGTTGCTGTGGAGAATACTTATCTGTGAATTAAGTAAGTTTCAGCAGTTCAACTTCTTTTCTTCTTTTCAGTACGTTATTATGATAACTTTGGATATCCCTTTACAACATTCCATCCTTATCTATTATGATTAATTAATATACACAGATTTATCTCCATAAGTAGGGAGAATATTTTTTTTAATAAAATAAGCTCATAGTTAAAAAAGAGAAAAAGAAACTTTTTTTCTAGGAAGGCTCAATATGAGATTTGGAATTAGCCTATTCTAACAAGGAAAGAGGTTTGAACCATAAAAATTCTTTTAACTTGTACACTAAATCATTTTAAGTCTTACAGGATTTCAGATGTTACTAATAAATTATTCTTGAATCCTAGATTTTGATGATTGAATCAATCGATGAGTTTATGATCTAATCTACGATTTGAAAAAGGTGATACAGGATTAATTTCGATCGTGAAAAGATAAAACAATTGAAGCAAGAAGAATTTAACGTTGGGTCGGAATCAGAAATCGAGCATCGGGATGAAAAATCGGACATTGCGCTAAGATCAAGTGTTACAGAAGTCAATATGTCGAAGGATCGAGCAATATGTTGAAGGTTCGAACGATACGTCGAAAGTTCACCAGGAGTTCGAATGAACTAATAATACGTCGGACAACTTAGATTTCTTGTCTTATAATTGTTTAGGTCTTAATTATTATAGTTAGATAGTAAATTGAGTTAGTTTTGAGTGTAACCCTATTAACTCAATTATGGGTCATTGGGCCTGATCTGGAGCTTAGTTGGGCCCATTGAGAGGCCCATTTAGTGACTCAAAGTTAAGTCAAGTGATAGGACTATTAGATCGAAACCGCCTATGAGTTGAAACGTACGAAATGTATGTTTTCCAAAATATCTGACGATAATATCATTAGTATCAGATGATAGTACCGTCTGACGATAGTACTATCAATATATAATTTCTGAGATTGTAAAACGATGGTACTGTAAAATATATTTGAACCATAAAAATCCTCTCTACTTGTACACTGATTCAGGTCTTATGTCATTGATTTCAGATGTTACCAACAAATTAGTCCTCTAAGATATCTATTCTAGTTATTTATGAGCTTGCGTAGTGCCCTTGCTAGTGGAAGGAAATAGGTTTTGATGGCTTCCCCGTGCATAGTGTTTGGCTGCCCGCTCGCTCATATTAGTAGAATGCCTAAGAACTTTTTCTGACAGAAAAACACTCTTTCTGTCATTGCACCTAAAAACCGAGGTGATGTTGGTATTCCAAAGAATTGCAGTTGGTTGTGCATAGGGAAGGAAACGAGTGGGATGATTTATTGACTTGCTGGGCTCGATCAATTAAAAACGTTTTTTTTGTGGGAAGACCACTGGCCGGATCGGATCCTCTTGCTGCTTTTCTGTCATTTACTTAATATATAGTCTTTTCTTTTGGAAAAAAAAAATAATCAAAGCTAATTTTTTTTATTCACCATATCAACTCATGTATTTTTCCTTTCATAGATATTATAATAATATTTTCAGCAAAAAAAAAGATTCTTCAATCCTTGCTACCCAAGCAAGGATCCAATATCCAATAGCTCGAGTGAGGGACAAATGGTGATGTTCTTGTTTCCATAGTCCAACAAAGAATGGAATAGGTGAAAACGTGTTTTTGTTTTGATACTAGTAACAATCTATATCAGCAAAAAAAAAGATTCTTCAATCCTTGCTACCCAAGCAAGGATCCAATATCCAATAGCTCGAGTGAGGGACAAATGGTGATGTTCTTGTTTCCATAGTCCAACAAAGAATGGAATAGGTGAAAACGTGTTTTTGTTTTGATACTAGTAACAATCTATATCAGAAAAAAATGCCTAATCCAAAATCAATTCAGTAGGAGAGTGTGAAGGTTTCGGAGGCATTGGCATCATAAATGGGTGTTCCTGATCAATGTTCGTCGTATCGTATCGTACCGGCGTTTCGATCAGGGTTTGGTACGGTATGGTACCGGTGTATCGAGCGGTACATCAGGGCGTACCGAACGATACACCCTGGTGTACCGAACAATTTTATATTTTTTCATATTGTAGTAATGCTACAGTATAGTACTGTAGCAGTACGAGACAGTTCGTGTACCGGTAATCTGTCGGATCGGTACATATCGCCCGTATCGAGCGGTACGTTTTGGTACGACAGATCTTGTTCCTGATAGCCAAGGATGTTACAGACAGGATAAGGTCGGATAGAGCACAAAGACCTTTGAAGTGAAGGCTATGTTCAGAACTCAAAGCAGCTAAATCTCTTCGGCCATGTAGCTACACTTGTACTCTTTCCAAGCAACTGGCACACAGACATGAATTCCAAAGCATCACTATAATTTTGAAACACATCAGTGCTGCATCATTATTTTGATTTCCGAAACAAAATTAGTCCAATTGTCTGCTGCAGCATCCTCTTAATCTCTAAGAACAATTACATTCAGAGTTCAGAGTGTACTGTGGAAAATTACTAATGAGGCAGATGTTGTCATAGAGGTTCAATCATAGTCATTCAAACTATTAAAATGGATCTGGAAAAAGCCATGACTCAGTTTTTACTATGGATATTGAGTGATATATTGAATTATGTTGGCAGTCCCATCTGAGTGATATATCGAATTATGTTGGCAGTCCCAACTAGCAATGTTGGTCCAGCCCATAGGTGAGTTTGGATCGATTGATTTAAGCCCAAATCTAATTTATTAACAAATTAAACAAGAAGCGGAGATGTGCGCGAGAGAGGGGTGTGCGAATGGTGGAAAATGTATTTTTACATTTTAACGATACTAATCTATAGCTTATCCTCTCTAAAATGTATTTTTACTATACTCACTTGATGAGATCTAAAAGTTTCTTTTCATAAAATTCATTTGTCATGATGATAATATGTTATTGTTGAGTCAAGATATATATTATATATATTATATATATATATATTATATATATATATATATATATTATATATATATATTATATATATATATTATATATATATATATTATATATATATATTATATATATATATATATATTATATATATATATATTATATATATATATTATATATATATATTATATATATATATTATATATATATATTATATATATATATTATATATATATATTATATATATATATATATATATATATATATATTATATATATATATATATATTATATATATATATATATTATATATATATATTATATATATATATATATATATATATATATATATATATATATATATATATATATTATATATATATATATATTATATATATATATTATATATATATATATATATTATATATATATATATATATATTATATATATATATTATATATATATATTATATATATATATATATATTATATATATATATTATATATATATATTATATATATATATATATGTTATTATTATTGATAATAGTAAAAGTTTAAAGTGAATTATGGTCCTATGATTTTTTTTTTATTCAGCTCTAATAATTTTCCCAACAAAACTTAACTTGAAGTACAGGTAACTTAACTTGATCGAGCGTTTTGTAATATTAGTACTTGATTGGCCATCTAGATTATAAGCCTGTCACAAAAGTATTATTTCAGATCCCTGACATGTAATTTTCCATTTTTATGGAAGATCTGAAGGAAAAAACTTAGGCTACTTGATGTAAAGCTGCCACTGCAAGTTAGAAATCAAGTTTCTAATTGGAATTCTGATGGTTGCTTCTGCTATCTTACGTGTCTCGAATCCTTGTTTGATGTTTCACCAAGTGGAGTAACTCTTGAAGGTCTTGTTAGAACGTAATAATAATAATAATAATAATGTGTAATGCAACAACGAAAATATCCATTGAATAAGGAACACTTGTCAAAAGAATTAATAGAAGATCGAAGACTGTGATGGAATCAGTTCTTCATCAACTACAGTATTCCCAATTGAGATCCATAAAGAAAAACAATTGAAAGTTAAGAGTAGTAAAATTACTCATAAATAAAATTATGTAAATGAAACATTTAGGTATTGTCTTCTTATTCAGAATCTCTGTTTAGAAATGTGGATTGAATAATAAGTTATTTCATAAGTTACATATATCAGTTTTAAGTTCGTATGTGAGTGTTTTTATATATCATTTGATGTAAAACTTTTTTTATTTTTTTTATTGATTTGAGTGAAAAACATTTCAAGATGAAGAAATAAGTGATATATATATATATATATATATATATATATATATATATATATATATATATATATATATATATATATATATATATATATATATATATATATATATATATATATATATATATATATATATATATATATATATATATATCAGTTTTAAGTTCGTATGTGAGTGTTTTTATATATCATTTGATGTAAAACTTTTTTTTTTTTATTGATTTGAGTGAAAAACATTTCAAGATGAAGAAATAAGTGATATATATAATATATATATATATATATAGAGTCCGCTCCGACCCGATTGCAACAGGATATTGGTAAAAATAACTAAGGACCCGTTTAGAGGAGAACCGATCCGATCCGCTTAAAGTCGGATCGGATTGATATCCCGTTATAAATCCGGTAATTTTGAGATCGACCCCGATTGCTCTCTTCCACACAAGCGCGGGATTCCCCGCTGTGATGACGGCGGTGGCGCCTTGCCTCTTCATCTGCACCGCCTTCATTGCCGTCTCCCTCGTCCCCGCCAAGGTACTTCACCAACTAGCTATCTCTCTCCTTCGATTTATGGCCCTATCGTCATTATTGGCTCAATCTCTGCTATCGATTGCAGAACGCTGACCTCAGGGTGCTTCCCTCGTGACGACGCGCTTCATTGGAGAAGAAGACGACGACGACGACGACGACGACGCCTCTCTCCAGGTATCTCTCTGGCGCCTTCCCACTCCACGCGAATTGGATATCCGGTTCATAGTCGGATCAGATCTGGAATATCGGAATTTTGAGCCGAACGAGGGCCAATTGGATCCAAGTTGGATCAAATATGATCCGTGGAGTCCGATCCGTTTTGCAGGTGTAGCCCCAGGTGGCTTCTATAGGGAGCTCTCATTTCTGACCATGTCCTTTCGCTTCGTCGCCTCGTCGGCTGTCCCTCTCGTTGCTCTTCTCTTTCCTCCCTCGTTCGTTTCCCCAAGACTAGAAAGTTCAACTCGTTTCGATCGCGAGGGCGTCTCCGCCATCTCCCTTGCTCCAATTTATCCGTCTGCTCCCATTCTTAAATGGTAGTTGACATCTATCATAATCGGTCTGCATAGATCTTTCTTCCCCTCCCAACAGTTTCTGATACACGAGAATGGGGAAGATCCGAACTTTGGCGGCGATCCTGTCAATTCTCTTCGTTTTGGTTGCATCTGTTGCTTCATCTCGTCTTCTACTCGACGATGAGAAGGTAAGGTTTTTCTTTTTCTTTCACTTGTATTTTTGTGTCCTTCTTGATAGAGTTTAGGAGATTCCTGATAAGTTACAGATCAGGTTTCACCATCTCCGACTCCAAATCCGGTTACTTCAACAGAAAACAATCTTTCTAAATCGAGCCAGAAGCCTCCAGCAAACCCTACCAACTCAGCTGATCCTGGTAGTTATACATATCCACCACCTCTCGATTCTACTTCCGGAGAGCAAACCAAGAAAAATAATGGTCCCGGAGGAAATCCAAATAATTCTATAACTCGTACTGATACAACAAGCAAGGGAGATCCTGCTAAATCTCGAAGCCCTGCCTCTCAAAGCAAAGAGGACAAAGAGGAAAGTGGGAGGCCGACTAAGCCGGAAAATAATTCTGTGGTGAAGGAAACATGCGATTCACAATCTACTGGATGCTTTTATGAAAAGTTGGTTGCTTGTCTTCGTCGTTCTGAAAATGGTAAAACAATTTTCTTGATCTTCTAAATATGTATCCCATGCTATACATAGTCATATGTTCCAGTGAAATCATGTTATATGTTTAATTGTCCTCCTGAATGTTCTAGCTTCGCATTTCTAGATTGTCATTTAGGTGATATCCCATCCCTGCAGAAAATGTAGATGGATGGTCTTCAGCTATAACTGCTCTACTTCTGTTGGATCTTTGATCTTGGTCATAATAGAATTTACAGTTGTTGTAGATCCATCATTAGCATTAATCTCTTGATTAGCCAAATCTTCAACAAATGTTTCACTGTTTTGACCCTCTTCATGTACAGACACCACCCATTCGTTACCTTTGAAACCCGTAATGGTTTGATTCAAGCCTTTCACTTGCTTTGCATTTTTTTCATTTCAACTATTTCACCTTTTATTGATTTTAAAAGTTCCTATTTACATTTGAGTGTCTCTCATTATAGCTGATTCTCTGCATAGTAGTATAGTTTTTTATACTTAGTGTAGTACTTGTAGTATCTTGCTCCAATTAGTCTCGTTTTGGTGTGGACTATGGCTTCTGATGGTTTATGAGTCAATATTAAACCCCAAAGCACCTTCTACGTACGTTTTAGGGGTGTGGCTCACACGGTATTCGAGCTCAGGTCATGACACATAACATAAATGAGCAAAATCCGCTGATAGTATGTGGGCCATGTTAGGATCTATTGTGCATTCTCATGAATATTTATTAGACAAATGTGCATTAGGTATGGTGGCAATTGTACGATGGACCATAGCACTTTCGAAACCCACACCATCTGTAGGGATTATAGTGGTCCATGTGATTTGTGGATAAAATACGTAGGCTAAGAACTTATACAAAAACTACCATGGGTAAGATGCTCTGATACCAAATGATGCTAGGTAAGATCTGTAATACCAAATCTAATATGGACAGGTGCTCTGACACCAAAAGTATGATTTAGGACAAGTGCATGTTGGACAAATATCATATTTGTTCCTTTTTATGTCAAATAATATATCTGCCATTTATACATACTCTTTTACAAAATGATGCGTGACACATGCCAGACACATCAAAAATCAGATAACTGTATATTCCTCTTGATTTTTAACTCTTGGTCTCCTAATTGCCATTACTTGATATTAATTTGTGTTGAATGTACATGCCTAGAAAATGCATTTAACTGGTAGGGTAAGCTGTTAATGCATCATGCTGCAATATAAGTATGTGCTAGATCACATACTAGTACTGTGTATACCTAGCATGTGCTAGCATAAGTACAACAAATAATGGTTGCATACATAAGGATGCCCAGAGAAGAATTAGTGGAACTTAGAGGCAAATGTCAGTATCAGTATATAGCTTAGCACCATCTATCATAACCTTATTAATGAGGCATGATATATATGGTAGTCATGGCACTTTATCTTTGGTTTTTGTAAATTTTAGGATATTCCTATTTTGGGAGTTCTGATGTCCTGAAAGGAAGCCCTTCATTCTTTTGCTAACTTATGATAAGCTTTAATAATTTAGGGGGAACAATCTTGAGTGAAAGTGAACATAGATTGACAATTAGTTTGGAACAATATGTTAGGTTGTTATTATTGTTGGATTGGACAAGATTTGGAAGTTTGTTTTGGCAATTGGCATTGTATTAAAATTACAGCAGGAAGGTCGCAGTGGCCAGTGGAGTGTTGTATGATAAATTACATGTTGGTGAGTTTCAAAGAGAACTTCCTAAAAAACTTGGAAGGCAACAAGACCAGTCTATACTATGTTGGAGCATAGGCACACAACAAAATTATCAAAATGGATGCGAGCCAAGGATTTGCGTAATGTTATTTGTGATGAGCTATCTTCTTTGGCATCAGGGCACATATTTGTCCTTTGAGAAGGCACTTCAAATGTAAAAAGGTAGACCATCGCCTAGAAGCCATAAGCTTCCGTAACTCCCAACCAATGAGGGGATCTCTCGTAACCTCATCTATGCTATAACAGACATGATTCTTATAGTCTGGTGACCAGGTTGAGATTCATGTATAAGCAAAGGAAAATTGAAAGATATGAAGCCCAGAAGATTTATGATCAAGTGGAGGACAAATTGGTGGTAAGCAGTGTTTACCCTTCAGGAAAAGGGACTAAAAACAGAAACAATTTGCTGATAGTAAAACCTACAGAAGATTATAAGTAATTTGGACAATGATCTGCAACTTTGTGTTTTTGTTTCTTTTCTTTTGTTGAAATGAAACTGGAATCAACCTCTATCTTGAACCAATCTTTGTCTATCTTGAATCTCCATTTCATGATCAACTGTTTGGAATCCATAATATACAAAGAGATTGAACTTGCAAGGAGACGTTGCTTTTGCAGAATTGAACTTCAACTCTTTCAGATTTAGATAAATAATATATGGAGACATAGGTTGGAAGAGCCTAAACCTAGTTCCTGCATTGATGAATAAAATTAGGTTTCCCGATGGCCAAAAAGTTGTTCTCTATGAAGGTAATGCTTCTTAAATGAGGTGCTCTAATTAATTGAGCTATAATTATTGTCATTGACACCTTAAACTTTAAAAAATTAAGATCCTGTGTGATACATGAAAGAAAACTTCTTTCTCTGTTGATTATGTTCCTTGCAAATGTGTGAAACTGAGTCTATTATGTTTACCGAATGAATTGTTAATCCTTTAACTTATAAGGAATTAGGAAAAAACTTCTTAATTATGATATTCTAGAATCACCTAAAAACAGAAACAATTTGCTGATAGTAAAACCTACAGAAGATTATAAGTAATTTGGACAATGATCTGCAACTTTGTGTTTTTGTTTCTTTTCTTTTGTTGAAATGAAACTGGAATCAACCTCTATCTTGAACCAATCTTTGTCTATCTTGAATCTCCATTTCATGATCAACTGTTTGGAATCCATAATATGCAAAGAGATTGAACTTGCAAGGAGACGTTGCTTTTGCAGAATTGAACTTCAACTCTTTCAGATTTAGATAAATAATATATGGAGACATAGGTTGGAAGAGCCTAAACCTAGTTCCTGCATTGATGAATAAAAGTAGGTTTCCCGATGGCCAAAAAGTTGTTCTCTATGAAGGTAATGCTTCTTAAATGAGGTGCTCTAATTAATTGAGCTATAATTATTGTCATTGACACCTTAAACTTTAAAAAATTAAGATCCTGTGTGATACATGAAAGAAAACTTCTTTCTCTGTTGATTATGTTCCTTGCAAATGTGTGAAACTGAGTCTATTATGTTTACCGAATGAATTGTTAATCCTTTAACTTATAAGGAATTAGGTAAAAAACTTCTTAATTATGATATTCTAGAATCACCTAAAAACAGAAACAATTTGCTGATAGTAAAACCTACAGAAGATTATAAGTAATTTGGACAATGATCTGCAACTTTGTGTTTTTGTTTCTTTTCTTTTGTTGAAATGAAACTGGAATCAACCTCTATCTTGAACCAATCTTTGTCTATCTTGAATCTCCATTTCATGATCAACTGTTTGGAATCCATAATATGCAAAGAGATTGAACTTGCAAGGAGACGTTGCTTTTGCAGAATTGAACTTCAACTCTTTCAGATTTAGATAAATAATATATGGAGACATAGGTTGGAAGAGCCTAAACCTAGTTCCTGCATTGATGAATAAAAGTAGGTTTCCCGATGGCCAAAAAGTTGTTCTCTATGAAGGTAATGCTTCTTAAATGAGGTGCTCTAATTAATTGAGCTATAATTATTGTCATTGACACCTTAAACTTTAAAAAATTAAGATCCTGTGTGATACATGAAAGAAAACTTCTTTCTCTGTTGATTATGTTCCTTGCAAATGTGTGAAACTGAGTCTATTATGTTTACCGAATGAATTGTTAATCCTTTAACTTATAAGGAATTAGGTAAAAACTTCTTAATTATGATATTCTAGAATCACCTAAAAACAGAAACAATTTGCTGATAGTAAAACCTACAGAAGATTATAAGTAATTTGGACAATGATCTGCAACTTTGTGTTTTTGTTTCTTTTCTTTTGTTGAAATGAAACTGGAATCAACCTCTATCTTGAACCAATCTTTGTCTATCTTGAATCTCCATTTCATGATCAACTGTTTGGAATCCATAATATGCAAAGAGATTGAACTTGCAAGGAGACGTTGCTTTTGCAGAATTGAACTTCAACTCTTTCAGATTTAGATAAATAATATATGGAGACATAGGTTGGAAGAGCCTAAACCTAGTTCCTGCATTGATGAATAAAAGTAGGTTTCCCGATGGCCAAAAAGTTGTTCTCTATGAAGGTAATGCTTCTTAAATGAGGTGCTCTAATTAATTGAGCTATAATTATTGTCATTGACACCTTAAACTTTAAAAAATTAAGATCCTGTGTGATACATGAAAGAAAACTTCTTTCTCTGTTGATTATGTTCCTTGCAAATGTGTGAAACTGAGTCTATTATGTTTACCGAATGAATTGTTAATCCTTTAACTTATAAGGAATTAGGTAAAAACTTCTTAATTATGATATTCTAGAATCACCTAAAAACAGAAACAATTTGCTGATAGTAAAACCTACAGAAGATTATAAGTAATTTGGACAATGATCTGCAACTTTGTGTTTTTGTTTCTTTTCTTTTGTTGAAATGAAACTGGAATCAACCTCTATCTTGAACCAATCTTTGTCTATCTTGAATCTCCATTTCATGATCAACTGTTTGGAATCCATAATATGCAAAGAGATTGAACTTGCAAGGAGACGTTGCTTTTGCAGAATTGAACTTCAACTCTTTCAGATTTAGATAAATAATATATGGAGACATAGGTTGGAAGAGCCTAAACCTAGTTCCTGCATTGATGAATAAAAGTAGGTTTCCCGATGGCCAAAAAGTTGTTCTCTATGAAGGTAATGCTTCTTAAATGAGGTGCTCTAATTAATTGAGCTATAATTATTGTCATTGACACCTTAAACTTTAAAAAATTAAGATCCTGTGTGATACATGAAAGAAAACTTCTTTCTCTGTTGATTATGTTCCTTGCAAATGTGTGAAACTGAGTCTATTATGTTTACCGAATGAATTGTTAATCCTTTAACTTATAAGGAATTAGGAAAAAACTTCTTAATTATGATATTCTAGAATCACCTAAAAACAGAAACAATTTGCTGATAGTAAAACCTACAGAAGATTATAAGTAATTTGGACAATGATCTGCAACTTTGTGTTTTTGTTTCTTTTCTTTTGTTGAAATGAAACTGGAATCAACCTCTATCTTGAACCAATCTTTGTCTATCTTGAATCTCCATTTCATGATCAACTGTTTGGAATCCATAATATGCAAAGAGATTGAACTTGCAAGGAGACGTTGCTTTTGCAGAATTGAACTTCAACTCTTTCAGATTTAGATAAATAATATATGGAGACATAGGTTGGAAGAGCCTAAACCTAGTTCCTGCATTGATGAATAAAAGTAGGTTTCCCGATGGCCAAAAAGTTGTTCTCTATGAAGGTAATGCTTCTTAAATGAGGTGCTCTAATTAATTGAGCTATAATTATTGTCATTGACACCTTAAACTTTAAAAAATTAAGATCCTGTGTGATACATGAAAGAAAACTTCTTTCTCTGTTGATTATGTTCCTTGCAAATGTGTGAAACTGAGTCTATTATGTTTACCGAATGAATTGTTAATCCTTTAACTTATAAGGAATTAGGAAAAAACTTCTTAATTATGATATTCTAGAATCACCTAATCAAGCAGAGAAAATATAGTTAGGACAAATAATATTATGAAAACCCTTCACATCAACTGTTAAACTTGTAAGGAACGTAGGAGAAAACTTCTTAATTATGTTTATTCTAGAATCACCTAACCAAGCCAAGATGATATAGTTAGGACAAATAATATTTATGAAGGCCCTTCATGCCGTTCTATAGACTAATTTCTTATAAACAATATTTGTGAAATAGATTGTGTGATAATAGACCATTTAAATTTATTTTTTCTTCAATAAATTTTATTAGATTAATTTTTTTCAAAGTCATAAGTTTTTATGTGACAATAGTTTCAGTGATTTCGCATAAATTACCAAGATTGTCCAAAGATGAGAAAAGAGGAAGTTAAACAAAAAAAAGAAATAAATATTAGTTTTAATTGGAGTGAAGAAATAAATCTTGGACTTGATTTGAGATATCAGAGGTTGAGTCAAGAATCCAAGTAATGGGCCTTCGTGGATCCTTGTTGTATTAAGAGACCTGATAACAGGCTAACAGCAGTCATTTTGAAGAGCTTGAGCCTTATATGTAGCAGCCTCAGTAGCAGTAGCAGACAACTAAACTACCTATGATCGAAACATGCCTATTTTGATATAGTGTGCAATGCGCAAAGCTATCTTGATTTTCTGCTTTCTATATGAATTGCCTTGGAATTCCTCTCTATGGTGCTTGTTGTTGCCAATGAACTTTCTGAGCATGTTGTCTATATTGAGCATCTTTTTCAAAATTTAGTTTCTTTATTAAGTTTTTGTTGTTTTTTACTTGATTGTCAATTTGAGAAGTGTCCTCTTAAGGAAACCATGAAGAGTTTGTAGTACTTCAACTTTTTTGTGTTGTCCAGTCCATTTCATCCTTATTAGTTCTCTGGTTCCTTTATTTGCAGATTCAAAGAATTTGTCTCTTTTAGTCCAGAATACTGGGGATGATGCTCTAAGTGTGAAAATTTGGGGAACACCTGCTTTGCATATTGATATTGATATGGTAGCCCTACTCAAAAACAGCTCCAAGAAGGTTCATTCTCATTTTCAACACCATTTAGCATGCCTAAGTTGAATCTTTACCCTATTTAGTTAGATAGGAGATGATTACCTTTGACGTCATAGAAGGTAACAAGCTTATTATCTAAGTTGGTGCTGAAATTGTTAAAACTGCTCCAATCATGATATTTACTTTGTTTGTTAAGTATTTATCTGTAAATGGAAATATGAAATTAAGATTAGATAGAGTATTTATATGTGAAGTTGAGTAACCAAGGCGAGCAGTAACCTAACAAGTAAACAAGTTTCTGTGACTTGAACACTCACCTTGGTTTTAAATTAGCAACTTTATGATGTCATCAAAGACTAATATACCTTAGTGATGAGAGAAAATATTGAAAGATATTTGTTTTCATTTTTTAATGTTAGTATAATGTTGGTACAATTTTGAATCAGTCTAACTTTAGATTGATAGAGCAAGGTTGATACAATCCAGTATTTAAATCTATGGGATACCATCTGATAGTGTGTATCTTGTTAGATTGTTGGTGGTTATTTGTGTGTTGAGAAAGTATTTTGGTTAGTTTTCAAAGGCAACTAATAAGTTGACTTCTCTTTCTAATCTTTTGTTGTTCTCTGCAACTTAGTGTCCATGGTCTTGTGTCATGACACATTATTGGAGCATGGATTGAGCAGATTGACCGTTCTAGTTCATTGTCATCATGGTCCTACATGTAGTGCTGAGGATGTGCCAGTATTCTTCTAACTTGGCATGGACTCAGGCTAACCAGGCCAATTTTTGTTCATTGGCATGCATTATATTGGCATGTTATTGATATTTTCCAATGGCATCAAATGGAATCTAAGACATGGCTGTAGTGTTCAACTATTGAATTTGATGTAATATAAATTATGTTTGTTCTATCTAAATGATATGAGATGATCATTGATGTTTTCTTTTATAAGATTTTTATGGACCCAAACTTTCTATTTCAGTCTAAGCTTTGCTGATTCTTCAAACAGTACCCATATTTTTGTTTCTAAAAGGAACTTATGTATAGGTCTCTTCATTTTTCAGCCTTCTTTTGTATCGTAGTTTTCAGGGACTAGATATTGTTATGGAAATAAATCATTTTGCTCTGCTAAATAGACGGACCAGATAAAAGCTTCTTAATTCTTATTCTCACTTAATGACTTATTTTCCCATCATTGCCAATAATCTTGTTTTGCTTCATAGGTACAATAATAGCAACAAAAAGCCATAATGTCCCAACTAATTGGGTTAGCTACATAGATCTTTTGTTGTCATCGAGTTCTTCATGAATATTTATATTAGGCATTACTGCTGAAATAGATGAAGCCATGACTCTAAATGTTCCCATGTGGTTTTCAATCTTAATCCATTTTCTAATTTTAGGTTAAATCTACCCATGTATATTAAAGTTTCTAGCATTGTCAGTGCCTTTGACATTAAGCTTGCTTATGTAGCAGACAATTTTGCTTGTGGGGATCAAAAAGCGCACCCTCGAAGTTACCTGATTTACCACTTCAGTTGTAAGCTCTAACTTGGTCCTTGATCCAAATAAAGGAACCATACTAATGTTTGCTTATACATGGTTACTTTTCCCACTCAAGCCTCAAATGTCTAATAAAGTAGAAAGGGAATGGATCGGCAAAATGGTCATGTTATCACTCTGTTAATATTTTAAGCCAGATCAGTGATGTCCAAACACATGACAATCTAAATAATCTCAAAGGAGGGTATTTTATGTGGGCAGCCTTAGAACGAAGAGACTACTGCATGGCTCATGGTATAGTTGATTCTGATATGATATGTTTGATACATAATGCTATTGTTATGATTGATCTTCTGATTTCTCGATCTTCGTTAAACAATGATCGAAATCGTATATTAAAGTTTCTAGCATTGTCAGTGCCTTTGACATTAAGCTTGCTTATGTAGCAGACAATTTTGCTTGTGGGGATCAAAAAGCGCACCCTCGAAGTTACCTGATTTACCACTTCAGTTGTAAGCTCTAACTTGGTCCTTGATCCAAATAAGGAACCATACTAATGTTTGCTTATACATGGTTACTTTTCCCACTCAAGCCTCAAATGTCTAATAAAGTAGAAAGGGAATGGATCGGCAAAATGGTCATGTTATCACTCTGTTAATATTTTAAGCCAGATCAGTGATGTCCAAACACATGACAATCTAAATAATCTCAAAGGAGGGTATTTTATGTGGGCAGGCCTTAGAACGAAGAGACTAATGCATGGCTCATGGTATTAGTTGATTCTGATATGATATGTTTGATACATAATGCTATTGTTTATGATTGATCTTCTGATTTCTCGATCTTCGTAAAAAATGATCGAAATCGACTAAAATTGATCAAAATAAACTTGAGATGGCCAATTCTAGGTGATTTAACAACCTCAGAAAAATAAAAAGAAGACTAGTAAAAGGGAAGGAGAGGAGGGAAGTCATGCAACAAAAAGACAAAAAAGAAACAACAATGATTGTGATACACAATGAAAACACTACCACTTTGATATTTGCTAATCACTGCAACCATCATAATTGTAGTTTGTCATCATTGTTGTGATGTTCATTATCCTCTGCCAGTGAAACAGTGAGAAAATGATGTTATGATGGGAAAGGGAGGACAAAGATAGTGATTGATATCTTAAGAAAGTATGTATGCCACAACAGAGGAGGGATTCATCTCCAAATACCTGATATTCTCTTCGAATAAAAGTTTTTGTTTATTTGTCTTTTTGTTAACCCTTAAATCACATGATAATTAGAGTAATTCTCCAACATAATCAGTCCATCCTATCTTAAAAACTACTAATGGATATATTTTGTGTTTTTTGTATGACATAATTATAGTGATTTGCTCCAATATTATACAGGGATGGTCTGTATCATTATTCCAAAGCAGCTTTGTGCAAACAAAGACAAATTTCTAAAATCTTTGAGGACTGTAAAAGTTTTTAACCTAATGAATTGCAGTTTAACCTTGTATAGAACCTTCCAAAACTTCTTGGAGTTGGGAGGCAAAGGCAACATGTTATGTTAAGGGCACATGAACCAATGAACTCTTGGAGCTTGTGCTCTTGAGATGCATTATTTTCTAAGCTAATCATTGTGGCATTTGTTTTCAGAAAAATGTTGCTTTCGTCATCACTCTGATTGAATATCTGTCAAGACATCTTTCCTATGAATTTTGTTCTAATTTGTATAGAAAAAGCTGCATGCTTACATGTCTCCTACATGTCGTATCGCAGATCTATCTTCCAATTCACGATTGGAATGTCACAGAGATTGTCCTAGATGCAGGAAAAGGGCATTGCACTATTAACATTGCAACATCTGTACCTGACTGGAACTTCTTCCAGCAATTCCCTAGTTATGCAACCCGTCTGACCCCAATTTATGGCGCTTACTTTTTGCTTGTTGCCGTGGTTCTTGTTGGTGGAACATGGGCTTGTTGCAGATTTAGGAAGAGAGGAAAGAGGGATGATTCTGGAATCCCATACCAGCAACTTGAAATGGGAGTGCAGCCACAGTCCAGTTCAGCAGTTGACTCAAATGCTGTGGATGGTTGGGATGACTGGGATGATGATTGGGATGATGAAGCAGCAACGAAGCCTTCAGAGAAACACACTTCTACCAGTGTGTCCTCAAATGGTCTCACTTCAAGGACTCCAAAGAAAGATGGCTGGGATGCCGATTGGGATGACTAGGCCTTTAACAAGGTAGAAAGTGGAAGTTGTCCAAGAATGAGGAACAAATGATCTTTAGAAAATGATGGTACAGATTACAATACCATGATAGCATCTGGTGGAATGTGCATGAGCATTTCAGCTAAAGCCTGCAGTGTTTAAAATGTTCAGGTAGCTTCTCGGAGGATGAAAGTGATCTCACATTTGTAAAATTTTACACTATATTCAGTTTGCACTCCATATTCTTTTGGTTCGTAGCTATACGTGTTAGCGTGGACTAGTGTGACTTTGGATGGAAGCATAAATTTAGACAGTACACAAGTGTAGAAATCTGTGTGAAGAACAAACCTCTTCAATAACAGCAATTTCATTACCGGAGGATGTTTTGTCATTGCAGAAGGATCCAACTCTCAGTTTGTAACATGTCTCCAACCGGTGGAAGTGTTTTTGCCGCAATACTTTGCCATTATAATTTTCCTTGTGTAATTTGTGCTTCTCTTTAGATTTGAAATCAAGCAGGGAAAATGTTGGTCTTTAGCTTTTGTTCTTTTGATGATGGATATTAGTACATGCTTGTCTTCATTTCCTGGTGTGGTTGCCTTACTTTGTATTGGTTTTTCAAGATTATATTGGACTTGAATTCTTCTTTCTGAGAATCCTTTAATTGCAGTTGCATGTAGGGAAAACCGTGAATGCTGCTTCTGCTTCAAGGAGATGTCTCGAGAAGACCTTTAAGATCTCCGAGGGTAGTCGAGGTATGCGTCTTTGTTTTACACACGAAGTTTTACCGCAAGAGTTCAAGTAGTCTAATATGATAGATATGCTTTCTACCTAAACTGCATCTGTTCACTAATCTATTCACTTGGCGTAGTATACATGCCTTGGCCTTTACTTATGGGTACCGGCTTATTTAATCGTATAATTACACAAGCATATAACGATTAAATTATATTTGTCTTTAAATTTGTGGTTATCCAACCGTTATTAATTAAAACATATTTACATTCTTGATTAATAAGATTCCTTGGATCAACATGTCAAATGATTATTTACATTATGTGGATGATTAATATAAAAACATATGCTAAGATGAAATAATTCAATTATCATGTAGTAAGGTTAATTAAAAATCACAATGCAAGTAAAAAAGAAAGTCTGGCCAAGTTGTCACCTTCTTTTTAGCATTTTCTATCATGTTAAGTTAAGCAGTATATTAAAATTAATTGACTATTGATATTTAAGGTACTAATATCATTAGATAATATTATTATTCTTCTATCAATAATTTTTTATTTTCTTTTGATAAATGTTCATTATATTTATGATGGTGGTGCGAGGAAATTTAAAAAATATTTTTTTACTAAAAAATTATATTTTAAAGATTGATATAATTATAAATATAAAAAATTAAAAGATATAAAGAATCTAAAAAAGAGGTTAAAAATAGTTAATATGGTAAGATATAAAGCTTATGATAATTTTTATAATAAATTAGGTACTAAATATGGTTATATATGTATATATATAAGTTATGTTATCGAAAAATATTTAGATGGATGTGTGGAATTACTAGGAAAGATAAGAAAAGAAATATTTTTATTTATGAATAACTAGATATTATTTAATAATTAATATTAGAATTAATGTTAGTGATACAAGAAGAAATAAAAAAATAAAAAGATCTTAATAAAAATTATAAAAAAATTAATATTTTAAATTTAACTAAATATGTTAGTTTTTTAGATTCAAAATAATTTAGATTTGTTTTCATCGCCATTCTAATATTTATAACTAGGATAAACTCACTGCTAAAGCGTCAACTATAATGTCGATCATCCGCTGCACACCACGAAGAATAGTAACAGACTATAAATTGCACAACCCTCACAAACGCGAAAGAAAGAGAAGCCCTCCTAAGGACGTTGCACTAGGATGCGCGATCCGAGGACGGAGGAGACGCCGGAGATCGTTCTGGTCGCGAGGACGGGGGATTCGGCCGCCCCACCGCTTGCCCAATCTGCCTTCCCGTATACTGCTACCTGCGACTCGCCAAAGTCTTCAGCCTTAGGCACGATCGCGCCAACCCCAATTCCGGCACGTCCATCTTTCTCCGCTTCTTCCTCTCCTCCGTAGTTCTTTGAAGTTTCTCGATGGGCATGTCTCTGCTTTCAGTCTTTCTCGATGCAGTTTCTTGCATGTCAATCTTTGCGATTTGCTTCCAAGATTGGTTTCTTCGCTTTCTTTTCGTTATTTTCTTGTTGTTCGTATCTCCAATCTGGCTTCGAGTTGTTTATTGAGTAGATCCGTTAGGATTTGGGATTATTACAAGATGACCATCGATCTTTGCCATCTTTCTGTGGCATCGAATTGATTTTGGTCATGCTTAACACTTGGTAGCAGCGATGAGGATTGTGGAATGGGTAGAATCATGAAATGAAGCCCTTGCATGTGACAACGGCCTATAGATATAAGTTTCTTTCGCTTTATCTTAATCAAGGGAGACAACGGCCTCAAAATGCCTTTTCCAGGAAGAAGAAGTTTGAAAGAAGCTGCTCTAGAGTTGGCGCCGGGAGCTGGCTTTTGCTTAATAACATGCGGCATCTTAAGTAGAGGGATGTGCCTTACTGTGGTCTCTCCCCTAATGTATGTCATTGGTAAAGGACACTTTGGTGCATATAAGTTTTAAGATTTTGAGGCAAGTGGATGCCAAGAATAATTTCCAACTTTGGCCCCTAGAGAGCACCTTTATAGTATTTCCGAGTTTGGTAATAATTGAAGTTATGGGGCACATCAGTTGGAGTTGGCCTCTTTTGATGCATTAGACAGTTCAAAAGATAATTTTGGGAGGTGCTCTTTATGCTCAAGAATAATTTCCAACTCTTTTTTGGGAGTCAAAATGTACCTTGCATTTTGTTTAAAAGAACTGTTCTGTTTTAATATATTTCAGGCGGCTAATTTATGTGCTAAACCATGCATTTTCAGAACACCGCTTTGATGGCAAAGATTTTAAGAGGTAAGAATACTATATTAAATATGCAGAAACCCATTCAGATAATGATGAAACAGATCTAGACTGTCTATAACATTTTTTTAAATACTAATGTGTCTTGAATTCAGTGTCTCATTTTACTTGTTAAATTGTGGCAAATATGAACCATACGATTTTCTTGTAAAACAATGAGTACTAATTTATGGAGACTTCATTCATCATTGGACTTTCATGAATGGTTGGTTTGGTTTAATTGTGCAGTTCAAAATTTTAATACTGCTCTTTGAAGAATTTTTCTTTTTATAATGGTTAAAGCCTTTCTTAACTTTATAGAAAATCTTCATTTGGTAAACCATATGTCAGATGAAGATCCATATGCTTTATGCATAGCATGCAATCTTCCTTTTTGTTGAACTATCATGATTGAAATTGACATTATTTATCAACAAACTTTCGTAGATTTTGCCATTGATCATGCTGTGCATAAATTCCATCTTCTTGGTTTATCTTAAAGTAATTCATGTCTTGCTCTTTTACTGGAAATAAGATGGCTAATGAATTGTGATTAATCCAAGAACTACTGTTCTCTATGTTACTTCTAATTGAAGATGCACAAATTGATTAGGCATTCCAATGGAAACACCATGGTTCCCTTTGTCGTTTTGATTCTTGTGGTCAAATTTAAGATGGCCGCTTCTCAAAGTTAATGAACAAAGTCAGTTACATATAACCTAAGGTTATTTGTAACGTAGACTCAGCTGAGTTCTAAGATTGAATAAGGTGCATAATTTTCCATGGCAAAAAGTAGACATATCTCACTTTTGGATGGATGTTTGATACCGTTTTCCTCTTTCATCCATTATACTTGTATTAAGGTGGACCATACTTGTATGCGAATGGATGTTTAACAAGTATATCATACCTGTTAGGCACTTAGGTGGCATTCACTTAGCAAGTATATCATACCTGTTAGGGACCAAACAGAGCTTGTAATTTTTCATGATTCGTTGAATTGGCTGAATGTGATCTGGATCAATATCGGCCATGGAGATCTTATTTTTAGCCAATTTCTCAACCATATTGCAAAACAACACGTTGATTACAAAAATGGTTTCACTTATTTGGAAATTGATTGACCTTTCTCTAGTCAATTTGTCAACCTCAAGAGAAAAAAGAGGAGCGGAAACAAGGCCAGAAAGAGGAGAGAGCAATTAAAGGGAGAGGAGAAGCTATAAAATGGCAAAAGAGCAAAAAAATTTCTATGAAGAGGAAAAGGAGATTCAATTGCTATCATGGTTGCCTTCTGCCATCACCATAGTTGTGGCACCCACTGTGAACCATCAATGAGGCAAGAGGAGAGGGAAGAGGCCTACAGGGAGAAAGAAAGAGAGGGGAGAGAATAGCTCTAACCATTTGTTTAGGAATGTGATTCTGTAAA
Organism: Musa balbisiana; assembly: GCA_004837865.1. Classification (NCBI taxonomy): domain Eukaryota; kingdom Viridiplantae; phylum Streptophyta; class Magnoliopsida; order Zingiberales; family Musaceae; genus Musa; species Musa balbisiana. The sequence continues at coordinate 40,629,660 of CM017188.1, read as the reverse complement.
AGCAAAGGAAGAATTTGCATAATACAAGACAAATCCTAAGCCACAAATATCACAGGAACCTTGAAACATTTGCAGTATAGATGAATGGAAATTTGTGCAGTAAAAGCTTTCATTGTTTCTGTAGTCCTTCAGTGCATCCTTAGCTATCAATATATAGTCAATTCAATTGACATATGCTCTCTGTAAAGTTGAGAACTTTTTATATTACTAATAACTAGATGCTTGTTGAATAGATTCTTGATGATGCATCTTTACAACGCAACTAATCAAGGCCAATGTGGCAGGGGTGAATCCTCAAGCTTGGTAAAGCAAAGGTCTAATATTGCTATTCTCGGGAGAATGAAGCAGTTGCTGGATTGTCAAGCGTGACAACTATTATTGGTCAAGAATTTAATTTTGCTACTGTTGACTGGTATTTATCAATTTACTTATTTACATTTCCTTCTTTTGCAGATCACGGACCTTACATTGAGCATGGATATTATGTGGCATTTGATAATGAAAGAGGAGTTATCAAATGTTTGAATGAAGATGACATTGTAATTTTGGACTCAAAAATTTCAAAGGATTGCTTTCCTGATTTGCTATGCACAAAAGTGATAATCAGCACCTGGCTTGCTGAGGCTGTACAATATGAACTATGGGTAACGTGTGATCAAACAATTAAAGATGCCATATATTTCTCTGACCTTTCCTGGCCAATTGGAAAAATTCTTCACTGGAAGCAATCTAAAGTTGTGAAACAACTACATGGAATAAACAAATTTAGTGCCGCAGAGAAAGAGGAAGAGGTATGCTTTTTAATAACTTTGGTTTTCAATTTGTAGTCGGAACACCCCCTAAAATTGTGCAAGAGGTTTTATTCATCAAAGAGATGAGCTGGACTTATAATGCTTCAAAACTATTATGTTATGCCTAAAGTTTATGTATCCTTACAAGTATTGCTAAGATTCCTACATCTTTCCATTGATACTTGCTCTCTTGTTATGCTAAACTCACATGAGCGATCTGTTTATTATATGTGTAATCATCCATAATTTTTCTCTTAACATAAATTAATTATTATAAATGATATATTACTTTATTATTGACTTCTATATTTGGGTATTAGAGTTAAGGAAATAATTAAATTTATTTTTCTTAATCACATGGATAAATTAAGAATTATACTAATTAATTAAATTATTAATTAATTTATTTCCTAATGAGTGATTTGATATTTAGAAAGTAAATAGTTTACATTCCATTTTTATGTGTGAACTCTAAGAAATAAATAGTATATTATTTTTGTATGTGAAAGCAAAAGAAAAATAAATTATTACTTAATTTTAACAGAGATCTCGGAGGAGATGATATTGAGTAAAGGATAACCAATGAGAGGTAGGATACTTTCTTTTTAATTAGCTTTGATTTATGTTTTTGAAATCTTGATGTTGAGATTGTTACAATTTTATAATGAATGATGATGTTTTAATTTCGAAATTTCATGATTTATAAATAATAATAATTGATTTGTGATGTTAGAATGATTATTTGATTTATATTGATTTTTTAAGTTTAAGTGAATTTTAATATTGATTTATTTATTAAAATTCTTATTTTTGGATTAGCATAATAATTATAATTTATTTAATTAGATATATCTATGTTTCAAGAATTATGTGTGAATTTCTATAATATATTAGTTTTAAATTTAAGCTCATGAATTTAAAGTTTTAATTAATGTATTTGAGTTATTCTTTAATAATTATAAATATTAAAATCTAATTTGATAAGAGGAGTCTAATCGGGGTCTGACTTGAGTCAAGTTGATCGATCAGATCGAATCGACTCAGCCCATGTGATCATGTACGACCTAGCTCATATGACCAAGTACAACTTAGCCTATGTAACTCGGCATGACCCAACCTATATTGTAAGGTAGGAGCCAACCCATATAGCAAGGTACGATCCAACCCATGTGGCCAAGCATGACCCAACCTATATGGCTATGTACGATCTAATCTATATGTCCACTTATGACCTAGCCCATGTGGTAATGTATGATCCAATCATGTGGTTAGGCATTGGCCAGCTTAAGTAGCTATGTACGATCTAGTCCATGTGATCATGTATGACCCAACCCATATGGCAAGGTATGATCAAAACCATGTGGCTAGGCATGACCCAACCCATGTGGCTAGGTACGATCTAGTCCATGTGGCCACGTATGACTTAGCCCATGTGGTAAGGTACGACCCAACCATGTGGTTAGGCATTGGCCAGCTCATGTGGTTATGTACGGTCTAGTCCATGTGATCATGTATGACTCAACTCATATGGCAAGGTATGACCCAACCATGTGGCCAAGTATGGGCCAACTCATGCGACTAGGTACGACTCAGTCCATGTTGTTAGATACGCCCCCAACTCATGTGTCTAGGATCAACTCATGCGCCAAGCATGACCTAGCTTAATGGTAAGGCTCAACCCAACTTATAAGTGAGGCTTAGCCTAATCCATGAAGTTAAGCCTGACTAGTTACGCGATTGGCATTAGACATATTGTCGCTCCTTTTATATAGCTCGTCGTACCTCAACTCAACCTAGTACTTGAAATATGTATATGCAGTGTATGTGACCCGTCCAAAACTCAAGTGTGGGTTGGTTTGGTTTGGGTTAGCATTGTATAACATAGTCCAATTTCTTCCCTCTCTATTGGTTTGAGCTCATTAATTGACTAAATCATACAGGTTTGATTAATTAAAGCCGGTTTAGGGTGATTCCAAACTAATTTGACTAGTTCAAACCTATTTGACCTAATCAAGATCAATCAAATCTAAATTAGTCCAATCTAGGGTGATTCTAGACCGGTTCTATAAGGATTTGATGTTGGTTCCGTTAGATCATAATCAAATTTAGTTTAGTTTAAGTCAATTGAGCTATTCCAATTAGGGTTTTGGTTGATTGAAGACTATTGAGTTATTGATGTTTCATGCTTCTGTAATTTGATGAATTTAAAGGTTTTATTTGAAGATGTCATTTGAAAATGATTATTAGTTTTCTATTTTCTTATTTTTGGATTAGCATAATAATTTATTTCCTAATGAGTGATTGATATTTAGAAAGTAAATAGTTTACATTCCATTTTTATGTGTGAACTCTAAGAAATAAATAGTATATTATTTTTGTATGTGAAAGCAAAAGAAAAATAAATTATTACTTAATTTTAACAGAGATCTCGGAGGAGATGATATTGAGTAAAGGATAACCAATGAGAGGTAGGATACTTTCTTTTTAATTAGCTTTGATTTATGTTTTTGAAATCTTGATGTTGAGATTGTTACAATTTTATAATGAATGATGATGTTTTAATTTCGAAATTTCATGATTTATAAATAATAATAATTGATTTGTGATGTTAGAATGATTATTTGATTTATATTGATTTTTTAAGTTTAAGTGAATTTTAATATTGATTTATTTATTAAAATTCTTATTTTTGGATTAGCATAATAATTATAATTTATTTAATTAGATATATCTATGTTTCAAGAATTATGTGTGAATTTCTATAATATATTAGTTTTAAATTTAAGCTCATGAATTTAAAGTTTTAATTAATGTATTTGAGTTATTCTTTAATAATTATAAATATTAAAATCTAATTTGATAAGAGGAGTCTAATCGGGGTCTGACTTGAGTCAAGTTGATCGATCAGATCGAATCGACTCAGCCCATGTGATCATGTACGACCTAGCTCATATGACCAAGTACAACTTAGCCTATGTAACTCGGCATGACCCAACCTATATTGTAAGGTAGGAGCCAACCCATATAGCAAGGTACGATCCAACCCATGTGGCCAAGCATGACCCAACCTATATGGCTATGTACGATCTAATCTATATGTCCACTTATGACCTAGCCCATGTGGTAATGTATGATCCAATCATGTGGTTAGGCATTGGCCAGCTTAAGTAGCTATGTACGATCTAGTCCATGTGATCATGTATGACCCAACCCATATGGCAAGGTATGATCAAAACCATGTGGCTAGGCATGACCCAACCCATGTGGCTAGGTACGATCTAGTCCATGTGGCCACGTATGACTTAGCCCATGTGGTAAGGTACGACCCAACCATGTGGTTAGGCATTGGCCAGCTCATGTGGTTATGTACGGTCTAGTCCATGTGATCATGTATGACTCAACTCATATGGCAAGGTATGACCCAACCATGTGGCCAAGTATGGGCCAACTCATGCGACTAGGTACGACTCAGTCCATGTTGTTAGATACGCCCCCAACTCATGTGTCTAGGATCAACTCATGCGCCAAGCATGACCTAGCTTAATGGTAAGGCTCAACCCAACTTATAAGTGAGGCTTAGCCTAATCCATGAAGTTAAGCCTGACTAGTTACGCGATTGGCATTAGACATATTGTCGCTCCTTTTATATAGCTCGTCGTACCTCAACTCAACCTAGTACTTGAAATATGTATATGCAGTGTATGTGACCCGTCCAAAACTCAAGTGTGGGTTGGTTTGGTTTGGGTTAGCATTGTATAACATAGTCCAATTTCTTCCCTCTCTATTGGTTTGAGCTCATTAATTGACTAAATCATACAGGTTTGATTAATTAAAGCCGGTTTAGGGTGATTCCAAACTAATTTGACTAGTTCAAACCTATTTGACCTAATCAAGATCAATCAAATCTAAATTAGTCCAATCTAGGGTGATTCTAGACCGGTTCTATAAGGATTTGATGTTGGTTCCGTTAGATCATAATCAAATTTAGTTTAGTTTAAGTCAATTGAGCTATTCCAATTAGGGTTTTGGTTGATTGAAGACTATTGAGTTATTGATGTTTCATGCTTCTGTAATTTGATGAATTTAAAGGTTTTATTTGAAGATGTCATTTGAAAATGATTATTAGTTTTCTATTTTCTTATGTTTATGATATTGATATGATGAGTATCATATAGTAGATGCAACTAGACTAGTAGTTCACATTGGGAATGCAACCTGTGAAAAGAGCTACGGGTCCATCATAGTGCGGAGCCACCAATGAACATAGTCTAGCAGATTTATATCAAGTATGGTCTCTCATAATATTTAATCGTATTGATTTCTTGATGTATGCATGAGTGATTGGATGAGTGTGAATAAATAATCATGAATGTTTATGTATCCCTATTGAGGGCAGGTGTGACGATGGTAGAGTGCACCATCGGGTGATGTACACCTTTGTTATTATGTATGTGTTGCATATGGCTGATGCATGATTTTATTTATTATGTAAGAAATTATCATCATTTTTCTGATGCATAAGTTTTATGACAAATCGATATATTTTCTTATTGGATTATTGATATTTGTTTATATTTCATGAATATTGAAGATATTTTTATAATTTTTCTAAGGTTCCTACCAGCATATGTGGTTACTGATATGTTTTTATTTTATATTATTTTCAGAGTAATCTACTATTATGTAATAGATCTGAAGCTTGGGTGGAAGAGACTTATGACCCTACCAAGAAGATGTTATCGTTTTTCTAGTTTAATAGAATATTTACTACATTAAGACAAGGATTTGAATTCAAAGACGAATGAAAAGAAAATGAGGGAGTTTATTATGTAAATTATGGATAATAAAATATTGATTTATTATTATTTTTATAAATATGGGATGTGACAAATTTAATGGTATCAAAGCAATGATTTTGAGGACCTATTAGAATATGAGATCTTAGGGTTAGAATATTAGATGACCTAATTAGTTTTTAGATTTATATTTTGAGAGTTAGATTATAATGTAACTAAAATATGAATTTAAGATATTATGATCATTTTTGAGTCAAATATGATTTTTTTATGAAAAAATAATTGATTAAAGATGTTGGTCAAAGAGAATCTCGTTAAAAGACTTGAAATAAGATTATGGAGTAAAAGGTCAAAATTTTAAGTTTTCTCTAAATTAAAATAAGTGTCATATTAGTTTATCTTATAAACTCCTATAAGATTTTACATTTTGAATATGATTTTTTTATGATCCTCTTGTCCCCTTTTTGAAAAGTAAAGTAAGGTTGTTAATTTAATTATATAATGTTTATTTTACTTTCATGAAGATTATAGTAAGTTTTAATATGTAAAAGTTATTCTCTTAAAAGTTTTGATAATTTTAAGTATAAAAATTTTAAAGGATCTTTTATAAATATACAATATTTGCCTTTATAATTCTTGTTTCCATATATTATTCTTAAAATTGAGATTAGATTTGACATATGCTAGGATGATTCGTACAAGTTATTATTGACATTAATAAAGTAAGTGCCTTTGAAGTTGAATAAATTTGATGATGCATTAATATTTAAATTTAATATTATTAGTAATTAATTTAAATAGAGTTTTGATTTAATGATAAATTAATTATCAGATATTATTTGTTTAATGCGATAACGAGTCTAGTGAGAATTAAATACAATGTTATTTATTTGACACATATAATATATAAAACATTTGAAATTATTAAAAAAATACGTTGAATAGTTGGATAAATTTTCATCATTTTGCTTTTGTTTGTTGAGTTGTATCTCAACTTATATTTTACATCAATAATCAATTAATTTTTAAAACTTAAAAATTTTATTGATTTATTAGATATATAATTTAATATACTTGGGTAATCTAAAAATCAAATTTATTCAATAAGTATCAATAATCTATCATATTTTTTTTAATCAAAATATTTTTTTTACTAATTTAGTTTTGTCCTTTGACTTAGCATTTCAAAAGTTAACTATATTGATTAATGTTGTTTTAATCAAATTTGGGGACCAAATTTCTATTAAGTAGGGGAGAAATGTAATCACCAATAATTTCTCCCTTAACATAAATTAATTACTATAAATGATGTATTGCTTTATTATTGACTTCTATATTTGTGTACTATAGTTAAGGAAATAATTAAATTTAATTTCCTTAATCACATGGATAAGTTAGGAATTTTACTAATCAATTAAATTATTAATTAATTTATTTCCTAAAGAGCGATTTGATATTTAGAAAGTAAATAGTTTACATTCCATTTTTGTGTGTGAACTCTAAGAAATGAATATTATATTACTTTTTGTGTGTGAAAGCAAAAAAAAAAAAATTATTACTTACTTTTAGGAGAGATCCCATCTTCTCCTATATAAAAGGGGTTAATCCTCCCTCATTCCTTACCAAGCCTAATAATGGGAGGATTGAGGAGAGGACTTCCTGAGGAGATGATATCGAGTAAATGATAATCGAGGAGAGGTAGGATCCTTTCTTTTTAATTAGCTTTGATTTATGTTTTGAAATCTTGATGTTGAGATTGTTACAATTTTATAATGAATGATGATGTTTTAATTTCAAAATTTCATGATTTATAAATAATAATAATTGATTTGTGATGTTAGAATGATTATTTGATTTATATTGATCTTTTAAGTTTAAGTGAATTTTAATATTGATTTACTTATTAAAATTCTTATTTTTGGATTAGCATAATAATTCTAATTTATTTAATTAGATATATCTATGTTTCAAGAATTATGTGTGAATTTCTATAATATAATTAATTTTAAATTTAAGATCATGAATTTAAAGTTTTAATTAATGTATTTAAGTCATTCTTTAATAATTTTAAATATTAAAATCTAATTTGATAAGAGGAGTTTAATTGGGGTCTGACTTGAGTCAAGTTGATCGATCAGATCGAATCGACTCAACCCATGTGGTCATGTACGACCTAGCTCATGTGACCAAGTACAACTTAGCTCATGTGACTCGGCATGACCCAACCTATATGGTCAGGTAGGAGCCTAACCCATATGGTAAGGTACGACCTAACTCATGTGGCTAGGTACGATCTAGTCTATGTGGCCACGTATGACCTAGCTCATGTGGTAATGTACGACCCAACTATGTGGTTAGGCATTAGTCAGCTCAAGTGGCTATGTACGATCTAGTCCATGTGGTCATGTATGACCCAACCCATATGGCAAGGTACAACTCAACCCATGTGGCTAGGTATGACCCAACCCATGTGGCTAAGTACGATCTAGTCCATATGGCCACGTATGACCTAGCCCATGCGGTAAGGTACGACCCAACCATGTGGTTAGGCATTGGCTAGCTCATGTGGCTATGTACGATCCAGTCTATGTGGTCATGTATGACCCAACTTATATGGCAAGATATGACCCAACCATGTGGCCAAGCATGGGCCAACTCATGCAACTAGGTACGACTTAGTCCATGTGGTTAGATACGCCCCCAACTCATGTGTCTAGGATCAACTCATGAGCCAAGCATGGCCTAGCTTAATGGTAAGGCTTAGCCCAACTTATAAGTGAGGCTTAGCCTAGTCCATGAAGTTAAGCCTGACCAGCTACGCGATTGGCATTAGACATATTGTTGCTCCTTTTATATAGCCCGTCGTACCTCAACTCAACCTAGTACTTGAAACATGTATATGTAGTGTATGTGACCCATCCAAAACTCAAGTGTGGGTTGGTCAGGTTTGGGTTAGCATTGTATGACATAATCCAATTTCCTCCCTCTCTATTGGTTTGAGCTCATTAATTGACTAAATCAGACAGGTTTGCTTAGTTAAAGTCGGTTTAGGGTGATTCCAAACTAACTTGACTAGTTCAAACCTATTTGACCTAATCAAGATCAATCAAATCTAAATTAGATAAGTCTAGGGTGATTCCAGACCGGTTCTATAAGGATTTGATGTTGGTTCCATTAGATCATAATCGAATTGAGTTTGGTTTAAGTCAATTGAGCTATTCTAATTAGGGTTTTGGTTGATTGAGGACTATTGAGATATTGATGTTTCATGCTTATGTAATTTGATGAATTTAAAGGTCTTATCTGAAGATGTCATTTGAAAATGATTATTGATTTTTTATTTTCTTATGTTTATGATATTAATATGATAAGTATCATGTAGTAGATGCGACTAGACTAGTAGTTCACATCGGGAGTGCAACCTGTGAAAGGAGCTACGAGACTATCATAGTGCGGAGCCACCAATGAACATAGTCTAACAGATTTACATCAAGTATGGTCTCTTATAATATTTAATCATATTAATTTCTTGATGTATGCATGAGTGATTGGATGAGTGTGAATAAATGATCATGGATATTTATGTATCTCTGCCGAGGGTAGATATGGCTATTCCCTTCGGGGATTAGTGGGCCATCAATCTGTTGTTGGGAGTGCGATATGGAGTATCTTCATCTGCTGTTGGAGGAATCCATCCCATGGAATATGCCTCTCCATCCGTTGTTGGGAGAGTGTACCATCGGATGATGTACGCCTTTGTTATTATGTATATGTTGCATGTGGCTAATACATGATTTTATTTATTATGTAAGAAACTATCATCATTTCTTTGATGCACAAGTTTTATGACAAATCGATATATTTTTTATTGAATTATTGATATTTATTTATATTTCATGAATATTGAAGATTATTTTTATGATTTTTCTAAGGTTCCTACCAGCATGTGCGGTTGTTGATATGTTTTTATTTTATATTTATTTTTAGAGTAATCTACTATTGTGTAATAGATCCGAAGCTTGGGTGGAAGAGACTTATGACCCTACCAAGAAGATGTTGTCGTTTTTCTAATTTAATAGAATATTTACTACTGTTAAGATAAGGATTTAAATTCAAAGACGAATGAAAAGAAAATGAGAAAGTTTATTATGTAAATTATGGATAATAAAATATTAATTTATTATTTTTTTTATAAATATGGGATGTGACAATATGATTATCTTAGTATCTTCTTTTGTCTTTACAGCAAGCACACCCAATTTAAATTTCATTCTGTCATGATTTACTTTGCTTCATTTGTCAATGTGGCTAGTGTTGCACACCTATCTTTCTCTTAGAAGTGTTCTGTTGTTCGATGTTCATAACAAGCTGTATCTTTCAGTCATTAGATTGAGACTTATGCATTACAGATTTATCGAAAAGCAAATGTAGTGTATGAGGCTCTATCTGTGAAGTTAAGAGGCAACCATTTTTTGTTTGAAGGAAGGTGCTCTAATAGTTTAATAATTCTTTTTTTTATCATGAAATTCTATATTATGCATCAGATTAGCATCATAATAGAACCTTAGGCACAATAGTTTAGGGAGATTCTGTAAGGATTTTTGACTTTGTTTCCTTTCTCCTCAGGCCAAGTAGTGTGGATGCACTTTTTATAAAAAAAAAAAAAAAAAAAAAAAAAAAAAAAAAAAAAAAAAAAAAAAAAAAAAAAAAAAAAAAAAAAAAAAAAAAAAAAAAAAAAAAAAAAAAAAAAAAAAAAAAAAAAAAAAAAAAAAAAAAAAAAAAAAAAAAAAAAAAAAAAAAAAAAAAAAAAAAAAAAAAAAAAAAAAAAAAAAAAAAAAAAAAAAAAAAAAAAAAAAAAAAAAAAAAAAAAAAAAAAAAAAAAAAAAAAAAAAAAAAAAAAAAAAAAAAAAAAAAAAAAAAAAAAAAAAAAAAAAAAAAAAAAAAAAAAAAAAAAAAAAAAAAAAAAAAAAAAAAAAAAAAAAAAAAAAAAAAAAAAAAAAAAAAAAAAAAAAAAAAAAAAAAAAAAAAAAAAAAAAAAAAAAAAAAAAAAAAAAAAAAAAAAAAAAAAAAAAAAAAAAAAAAAAAAAAAAAAAAAAAAAAAAAAAAAAAAAAAAAAAAAAAAAAAAAAAAAAAAAAAAAAAAAAAAAAAAAAAAAAAAAAAAAAAAAAAAAAAAAAAAAAAAAAAAAAAAAAAAAAAAAAAAAAAAAAAAAAAAAAAAAAAAAAAAAAAAAAAAAAAAAAAAAAAAAAAAAAAAAAAAAAAAAAAAAAAAAAAAAAAAAAAAAAAAAAAAAAAAAAAAAAAAAAAAAAAAAAAAAAAAAAAAAAAAAAAAAAAAAAAAAAAAAAAAAAAAAAAAAAAAAAAAAAAAAAAAAAAAAAAAAAAAAAAAAAAAAAAAAAAAAAAAAAAAAAAAAAAAAAAAAAAAAAAAAAAAAAAAAAAAAAAAAAAAAAAAAAAAAAAAAAAAAAAAAAAAAAAAAAAAAAAAAAAAAAAAAAAAAAAAAAAAAAAAAAAAAAAAAAAAAAAAAAAAAAAAAAAAAAAAAAAAAAAAAAAAAAAAAAAAAAAAAAAAAAAAAAAAAAAAAAAAAAAAAAAAAAAAAAAAAAAAAAAAAAAAAAAAAAAAAAAAAAAAAAAAAAAAAAAAAAAAAAAAAAAAAAAAATTAACAAAATCATGCATTAGCCACATGCAACACATACACAATAACAAATGCATACATCACCCGATGTTGCACTCTTCTAACAACGGATGGAGAGGCATATTTTATGGGATGAATTCCTCCCAACAGCAGATGGGGCTAATCCATATCGCACTCCCAATGGCGAATGGAGTGATATCCCTCACCCACCCAAGTGGGGACACGTTCCTCCCAACAGCAGATGGAGGAACCGTCTAACCATCACATCTGACGGCCCATTAATTTCCAAAGGGAATCGTCATACCTGCCCTCGGTAGGATAAACATCTATGATCATTTATCTACACTCATTCATTCACTCACACATATATCAAGAAATCAATATGATTAAATATTATGAGAGACCATACTTGATGTAAATCTGCTAGACTATGTTCACTGATGGCTCCGTACTGTGATGGGCCCGTAGCTCCTTTCACAGGTTATACTCCCAATGTGAACTACTAGTCTAGTCACATATACTATATGATACTAATCATATCAATATCACAAACATAAGAAAATAGAAAATCAATAATCATTTTCAAATAACATCTTCAGATAAAACCTTTAAATTCATCAAATCATAAAGGCATGAAACATCAATCTCTCAATAGTCCTCAATCAACCCAAACCCTAATTGGAATAGCTCAATTAACTTAAAACAAACTCAATTCGATTATGATCTAATGGAACCAATCTCAAATCCTTATAGAATCGATCTGGAATTACCCTAGACTAGTCTAATTTAGATTTGATTGATCTCGATTAGGTCAAGTATGTTTGAATTAGTCAAGTTAGTTTGGAATCACCCTAAACTAGCTTTAATCGATCAAACATATCTTATTTAGTCAATTAACGAGTTCAAACCAATAAAAGGAGAGGAAATTGGACTATATCGTATAGTGCTAGCCCAAACCGAATCAACCCACCTAAGTCTTGGATAAGTCACATACGCTGCATATGCATATTCCAAGTAGGTTGAATTAAGTACAACGAGCTAGATAGAGGAGCGACGATATGTCTAATGCTAATCACATAGCTGGACAGGTTTAACTTCATGGACTAGGCTAAGCCTCACTTATAAATTGGGTCGAGCCTTACAACTGAACTAGGCCATGCTTGGCTCGCGAGTTGGTCGTACCTAGACATATGAGTTGGAGTCATATCTAACAACATGGATTGTGTCGTACCTAACCGCATGAGCTAGCTCATGCTTGATCATGTGGTTGGAGCGTACTTTGTCACATGGGCTGGGTCATGCCTAATCACACGGGCTAGATCGTATATGACCACATGAGCTAGATCGTACATGACCACATGGGTTAAGTCGATCCGATCTGATAGATCAACCTGACTCAAGCTAGACCCCGATTAAACTCCTCTTATCAAATTAAATTTTAATATTTAAAATTATTAAAGAATAACATAAATCCATTAATAAAAACTTTGAATTCATGATCTTAAATTTAAAACTAATTATATTATAGAAATTCACATATAATTCTTGAAACATAGATATATCTAATTAAATAAATTAGAACTATTATGCTAATCCAAAAATAAAAATTTTAATAATTAAATCAATATTAAAATTCTCTTAAGTTTAAGAGATCAATATAAATCAAATAATCATTCTAATATCACAAAATAATTATTATTATTTACTAATCATGAATTTTGAAATTAAAACATTATTATGTATAAAAAATTATAATAATAATCTCAACATTAAGATTTCAAAATATAAATGAAAGATAGTTAAAAAGAAAGAAATGATCTTACCTCTCTTCGACTATCCCTTTCTCGATATTATCTCTCTAGGAAGTTCTCTCCTCAATCCTCTCATTATTAGGCTTGGTGGGAAATAAGGGAGGAATAGCCCCCTTTATATAGGAGAAGATGAGATCTTTCCGAAAGGTAAGTAATAATTTAATTTTTATTTTTAATTTAATTTTCTTTTACTTTCACACATAAAGAAAGTAATATAATATTTATTTTTTATAGTTCACACATAAAAATGAAATGTAAACTATTTACTTCCTAAATATCAAATCACTCATTAAACAATAATTTAATTAATAATTTAATTAATTAGTAGAATTCCTAACTTATTCATGTGATTAAAGAAACTAAATTTAATTATTTCCTTAACTATAATACATAAATATAGAAGTTAATAATAAAACAATGCATCATTTATAATAATAAATTTATGTTAAGGGAGAAATTTCGATGATTACACATTCACACTATCTGCCTCTTATTTTGACCTATGTTGTGACTGTTACCCCGCCCGGCTAAACTTCTTAAAGGGTGAATACATAGTTGAAGTACCAACTGGTCAATAGCCAGGGCGATTAAAAAACACAGCTTTCTGAATCAAGGACAAGACAGGATGTCTTCAAATAATTTGGATCCCTTTGATATGACTCTGCATCATGACCATTAGTTTTGGGTGGCAGGGTTTGTGTGATGGGCTTTAAATGGATAGAGCCCTTGGTTATTGAAGCTTCCTGCTTCCAGTAGTTCAGCTTTTATTAGATGCTCTTGTTTTTTTTATTATTAAGAGTAAGTGATGAAGACAGGATTCGAACCCAGAACCTTATGATATACTATCAAAGTCCTTACTAGCTAAGCTAGTTGACACCCTCTCAGATGCTATTATAACTAAAGCCATTGGTGGGCTCTAGGATAAACTACATGCCACACCAATTATTGTCGTTGAAAAATTGAAGACAGAAAACCATTCTTGCTTCTCTTATTCATCGTTTGCTAGGATTAAGAACAGAAGCATGGTCTTTGCTTGAGCAGTTAGGTCATGATCCTCAGACTTATGCATTAGTGTTTTATGGTTATTATTTGGTAACTTTTATATTTAATGGTCTTTAATTTCTAGAAGAATACAGGATGATAGTTAATCAAAGAGGTAGAAAATGATAGGCAACTAATTGATATGGTAGAGGCTTTCATTCTACTATTCGAAGATGGGGATTTGGTTTGACCAATTCTGAATTTGCATAGTTGATGGCCATGAAGCAGTTACCTGTGAGTTACATTTCAGTAGACCCTAGAAATTTTTTGTCCACTTCAAACAATAGACTATCCGATCCATATGCAGTTTGCTTCATGAAGTTATTTAACATGTTATGCTAATAGAAGTTTTTAATCAAAAAGTATTTCAATGTGAGATGTTGCATTATGCTTTTACAAAACAAGAGGTTGGCATTATGTTTTGCTGATTTGGAGCTTTCTTCTCCGAATCTTTTTTCTTCTTTGGTTTAGATTTAGTGGTGTTTCTGCTTTAAGAATATATTCTTGGCTTATATTTGGAATTGGTATTTGAGTTATTCTAAAGTGGCATTAGTTACAAGCATTTGAACTACCTCTGTGCTGATTTACTATCTAAATACTGTGGTCTTGTTTTCTGACAATAGGAGACATCAGTCTTGAGGCTTGGTCTCTTGGAGCATGACAACCTGGTAAGGTTTGCAGATGCTTCTAAGATCGCCTTGCCAGAAGGCAGTAGTTCATCAGCTTCGATGCAGGCTTTCCCTTCGGATGCATCATCATCAATCCCAAAGCTGAGTAAGAATAGAGAAATCCAATTAGCTATCTTGTGCCTTATGCTAGTTAAACTTGATTTGAAATCAAACACTGGTCTTTCTTTATTTTATAATGTCTTTTTGTTGAGCATGCAATTTCTTCTTGTAGTCCTATATATATGTGATGTGTATGCACTGCTTGTTGATTATAAACCTATTGAAATTTGGAGGAATGCATAAATTATTCTCCAAACAGATGGTGTAAGAGCATTATCATGGAGACACATAATCTTTAATAAAGGTTGTGATTCAATCATATATTACTTGCTAGCCAGTGTAAAAACCTATCATAAGACTGCTAAGAAACCACCTGGTCAGATCTAGTGAGAATCTCAAATGTTTTCAATGCTCTCATGTCACTATTATGTAAATCAAATTACTTTATGTAGGTTATTGATGTATCACAGAAATTTCAAACTATTGTAATCTTGAAAGTTTATGAATCTATCCATGAAATGTTGTCAAAAAACCATGACCACGATTGTTTGGTAGTGACGTATTTCTAATCTTTTTCAGTCGTAGCAACCTGTTATCTAATTTTAGCAGATGTAGTCCCATCATGGCACTTGGCAACCTGATTAGCCTTTTTTGAGTGCCGTCAATAAACTCAATTGAGCTTGCAAAAGATGGGACATCATATGAATAGATGATTCTGCCAGTGTGGAAGGTCTTGATACTTAAATTGTGGAGTTTTCCTCTTCAAATTAATGTGCATTAGCTGCTTGTATTTTCGAACAGTTTGTCCCTTCTAATTTAGTTTTATATGGTTCTATGTTTGGGTTATTTTGAAAATTGTCCACTAACAGTAACAATGCCAGTCATTTTTTACATCTTAATTCCAATATTTCTTTCTCCTTTTTCTGATTTCCATAAGCCAGTCTTATTGGACTTGCTCTCTTCATTCGTAGGTTGTGAACCCAAGCCAAAGAAACAAAAGACAAGTGGAATCTTTCCTAAGAGGCGGAAAGTGGTTCGTTGCAGCTCAGGTGGGCGCAGTAGTTATTTTCTTGTCACACTATTTGGAGGAAGACGTGTTTATGTAGCATTGCCTTGCATTGAATGTGGAGGAATATGAAGTTGAAGACTCGGAATAGTTGCAAAGCATCGGAGGTCTTCTTTTGTTGGAGCTCCCTTCTTTTTTTTTTTTTTTTGGGTGAGATGATGCTGCTACTAAGAATTCATTTAATAATTTTATATTAAATTATTTTTATTATTAAAATAATCAAATAAAAATCATGAATATCATAAAAAAATTATTACATTAAGGTGTTCAGAATTTTTTTATTTTATTCCCCCTTATATAAGGAACAAGAAGAGAAAACTCAATTTCATTTTTCTTTATTCTAATCCATGAATACAATAAGACGACGATTTTCATATTTTTTAAATAATATCTTCATCTTAGTCGTTGTCTCCTGTCACCCGTCTTTCCCCGTGTTTCATCCCTTCATTTCCCCCTCCTCCTTCCCTATCACCCATCCTCTCCTCCTCCTCCTCCTCCTCCTCTCCACTATCGACAGAGCCTCACGGTTGGGAGGAAGAGGTGGTGACGATGACAGGTGGACGGCATAGGTGACGAACGACGATGGAGGAGACAGTGACGGTGAATATTTCCTAAAAAAAAAATTAAGAGTATTCGATAGATATGAATATTTCCTAAAAAAAATTACTCAATACAATGAGATTTCAAAACGTAAGTAAACACTCACATGTGCGTGTTACTTATTTAGCTCATCTTTTTAAGTTGGTCCAAGTTATTCCTTTAAAAATAAAAAAATATATATTATATCAAATGACGGTCCCAATTATTTCTGTGTGCATACTGATTCACAATTAACATAAAGTATAACATTTACGATGCACCATCGCTGACTGTATTACTTCCCCCAACTTGCATCAGCATGCCATCTTTGACTGACTGACTCATTGCTTCAATTCCCTCTATTAATTAATGAAAGACGTATACTGTGCTTTCAGTGAACTTCCCCTAATGCCCTCCTCTCACAACACTAGGGAGGAGCTTCATGGGACCCGAACCAGTTCCCAGTCATAGCTTCGTACTATTCCCCTGAATCCCGCATCTTACATAATAAGGTCCCCCTGCCCTTTAAAGAACTCTAAGGAAACCCCCAACCCCCCCCCCCCAATTCCTTCTTCATCGTTAACACATTACCCGACAACGTACGTATCTGGCGATGGAACGATGGGTCCCACAGCCGTCACCAATTATAAGGCAGGTATCCCGTCAAACGGGTGGGAAACCCAAAATACAAAATAAAACCCCGTTGTAACATCACAACCTTCGGTAGGCAATCGGACGGACCGCGATGCATGTATCAATCAATCACCACTAGAACAAGACAAAGACGCTTCCATGGTTGGGGGGGCGGGGGTTCAAATTTCAAACTCCGTCTCAACTCTCGACGCCTTGCTTTCTCTTCTTTTCTTCTCCACTGTTGCGTTGTTGGCCCCAAAGGAGTGTGCGAGGACGCCACAACAAGCACTCACTCCATGAACTCGGGCTTTGGCTGCTAAGCCAAGCCCCCTCATCTGACAGAATAGCAAATGGCTGCCGATCCAAACTCGTATGAAGAGCTCCGGAGGCAGAGAGTTCAGCAAAACCTTAAGCATCTCGAGGTAACTCTCCTAATGAACGGGAAGAGCAAATGGTACATCTTTTTCTTCGTTTTAGCTCCGTTCATTCTAGAACAGAAAAGATCTTCTCTGTTTGATCATGTGTCTTTTCCTTGAACAGACAAAAAAAAAGATGAACTTTGTTGCATTTGGTAGAGTTTTGACGCTGTATAACAATTATAACATGTGATTTTGGTAATTAAAGGTCTTATATCGATCACTTTTACACGGTTTTGCTGTTCTTTTAGGTTTGTAGATGATTCTTTTAGGCCTCAAATGAGTCGGGTAGTCTCTGGAAAAGGATTAATAGGATCTTCTGGAAAGTAGATGGCTTTGCTTATCGGTGGAAGGAAACCATACATCATTATAGCTAAAAGTATATGGCCAAATGGCTTATGAGTGTAGCTGCAATGAGTCTTAAATCCTATCTTTTTCTTTGAAAAACCAGACGTTTATTTTCTGTTACTCAAAGCTTGAACGTAATGTAAATAGATTTTGTATGATTTTCATTTCCAATCTTGCATCTAATCATGGACGTGTTGCATTCCACCAGACAAAGTTTGCTGAATTGTCGATCAATTATCCAAAGAACATAACTAATTGGAAAATTTTGACATGATGCGTATGATTCTGATAAAGGTACAAATTTGATGATCTGTGGATGTGCTTGACATCCATAGATCATAAAATTGGAAATTCAAAAATGTCTTTTTGGACAGTTCAAATAAAAAAATAAAAAGACCTTATACGGGGAAAGATAGATTGTTTGGTGACTTGTTTGTAATGGAGTATCTAAAGAAAATAGATGCTGATAATCTGGTTTTTTTTTAGAAGTTATTAATTCTTTGCATTTGACATATCTTGTGAAAGCTTATTCACATGTAGAAGTTGCAAACTCATCTCTACTCTATTTGAATTTCCTCGAACAACCTTATCTTTAAAAGTGCTTTTATAAGAAGAAACTACCAAATGAGCTTGTAAATATAGGTAGTTTTTCTTATAAGAATTTTTGTAAGTATAAACAATGACAAACGGGGTCTATATGATCCAGTCAAAGTAAGGCTAGTTAACAAAGTTCAAAATTTTCTCTAGCCTGATGCTAATAATTGCTTTAATGGTGGGATAGGAATCTGAAACACAAACACATATTCAAACAATTGTATGCCAGACCAGAATTGCTTATTCAGTACTACTACAGAATGATAATCTTAACTCAAAAAACCTACTTATTGATATTAGAAATGGGAGCAAACATATTTCACAATGATAACATGAGATGCATTTGAATGATATTGCAGAATGAAAAAAAAGAAGCAATATTCTTAATTCTCATAAGTGCATATGTGAATAGCATAAAGATAAGGAATGACCTAGAAAATATGTACGAATTTAGTACAGAAATAAATGAGCAAATATTGTATTTTTGGTCAAGAATATGGTTGGATTAACACTATTGGCTGAATATTCTTCAAACGGTATTCAGAAGAAGTCATTTGAAATAACATACTGCAAGAACATTCCAAGGAATTCATGACAAAAAGACTTTCCTTGTGATGTTAAAATTTAAGAAAGAAAAACACTGAAAATTGGTGTGGACAAAAGTGGAAATCTGCTCACACAGGTGTAAGAGGGATTTCTCCACATATTCACCTCAAAGATTTTGTTCTTTCCCTACTCCTCTAAGTTCAATGCTTTTCCACAAAATGCTAATATACTTTCACATTACCAAATTGATTCTTATGAAGTTTTCTATGTATAACATTTGAGTGCATGAGGCTCCCGCCAATGCAGGGGGTTAATGCACGCAGCCTTAACTTTAAATATTTAAAGAGACTATTTTCATGATTCAACTTGATCTCCCAGGTTGCAACGGAGCAATCTTACTGTTGTACCAAGGCCCACCCTCTCAACATTATGAGGATGACGACAAGATAAAACATATCAATTATAAGATTCATCAAACAAAATGGAGGTACCATGAATTGGAAGACAACTTCTGTCAGTTGTTGGATTTGCACAAGAAAGTAAAATGCTTATTTCCAAGTTAGAATGTCAAGGAGGGAGATGCATGAGCTCAACCTTTTTATCTGCCTATTAGAACAGAGAAAACATAGGTAAAATTGGTGAGATGTTAAGTCACTAAGATTTACACTGCAGTTGTGTAAATCGGAGGAGGAAAATTGTAAGTCTTTGTTTGCCACAACAACTAAATAGAACAGTGAGACTAGAGCACAGAACAAGGGTGCTGTTCCATGATTAGGCTGGGTTCATACTTATGTGCCTATCAGGGAAGAAGGTGACATGCCATATAAGAATAATATATAGATCTGTGTGACAAGCAATGTAAAAGAGAATAGATAGCAGACTAGCAGTAGGAAGCAACCTGCCAGTTTTAGAACACTGTAACTTGGGCATTGTAACTTGTAACTTGAATTGATATTAACTATTAGGTGATATACTTCATTATAGCTTGTGCATAATGAGATGCCTATATATTCTTAAATTAATGTGGAAACAATTTCACCACCTTGAATCTGTGAGCTGTAATGCAATATCTTCAGGGACAACATAGATTTTAGCTGAAATTATTCTTTATCTATAAGGTCAAACACACAATTTCTTACACACAATTGTTTGCTGTTGCTTGTTTTCTGGACTTAACACTGTCGTGGAAATTTAATTATATTTTAAAAGAAGGATCTAGATGGAATTTGTGACCTGGATTCTAAGTATTACGACTAATTTTGTGGTAAATAAGAGACCTGTGTTTCCAACTGACCATTCGATAATGTGGTATAAATTCACCATTACTTGGATCAGTTGGTAATGAAGAACCACAAGGATTGATCAAGTTGTCTTGAAAAAAAGAATTCCAAAAAATATGAATAATATTTTTTAATGATATGAACATATTTTGTGCTGAATAAGATGACTAGTATTGAATCACATGCTGAGGAAAACCTTGGGAATGCTGGTAATTACAAATTTTCTCTGAAAAGCCTTTTTATTTGAAAATTATTCTTACACTTGTAGACGTGAGATGCATATGATTCATGGTAAAGATAGTTTCCATGTTGTATCTCTCTGCTAATTAATAATTATTATTTTTAATTCTCTTTGGTGGAGAAGGAATTAGGGATATCACGTATCTCAAAAAGCCTCTTAGAAGTTGCAAAGTGTGAGCATAAGCTATTGGTAAGTTCAGCTATGACCCTGAGGTTTGGTTTATTACTTCTATTGCAATTGAAAATTAACTTATTTATTATGTATTGATTATAAATCTTGAAAAATCTTGCTAACACAATTGCACTTTTTTAGCTTATTCAAGAACTTTTATGTCTGAAGTACATTATTATTTTATTTTATTTATTCTTGAGTATGCAGTTGAATTATTCATCAGATATTTGATGTGAAGATTAGGACATTTGTTTAGAGAACTTAAATCATTCACGTTATTTTGCTTCTTGGTGCCTAGTTGGTCACTACAAAAACATACAACGATTATGCATCTGAATATTCAATATAAATGAATTCTGAAATGTGATGTCTTTTGCATCTTTAGTAGAAACCATACTCTTAAATTAAGTTTATATGAGACCTTGTTGTGTTCATCAGTTTTTTTTTATTGCAGAAACCTCGTGCAAGCCCCAAAATGAAGAAAAACTTTGGAAAGATGGAAATAAGGCGTTCTTCAAGAGCTAGAAATCTAGTTCCTTCATATCGTGATCAAGTAAGAATGTGTTGTATCATGACAAGAAAAACAAGGCTTGTGTCTTAATTCAAGTACACACATGGCTTGTGGGAAAAAGGAAAAGAAAGGTTCACATTGCAAGTGTATATCTTCACATCTGATGTTCAGTTTTGACTGTGGATTTTAGTCCAAAACATATCGTTCAATAGTTTCTAGAAATACAAATATCTTTGAAAAAATTAAGCCCATGGATTAAGCACAAAAGTTGTCTTCACATATCCTCGTATCCATCATATCAGAAGACTAAACTTACGAGTGCTATTCTTTGAGATACCATGCAATGCATTTATGTGCACTTGATCCTTTTGTTTATTTTACCAGTTTGGATTAGAAGGAAGGTGTTCAATTTTGTTTTATAAAGACAAGAGATCTAGAAAATATGGGTGCTTTCTAGATCTTAGTGTATTTTCTTTTGGATTGGGAGATGACTGTGAATGAATAGACCAATTGTTGGAAAAGTAAAGTTGTACCTTGACCTAGTCTATGGCCAAAATGTCTGGCCAGAAATTCACTGCCTATTTAAAATGCTAAATGATTTTAGAAGGGGGCTGATTTATGGAAGCACCATCATTCTTAACCCAATTCAAAGTAGCACATGAACGTTTAGACCCAAAAGTAGGGTATGGTACACTTAGGGTGATTGTAGCCTGTTGCAGTGCCATTCAAATACTGATATTAACCTTATGTGCATAGCTACTGATAGCAGTAGCATGCTCGACCATTGCAAGCCGGTCCAATGAAATTCCAATACTGCTTGGAGATTGGTAGCAATTTTGTGTAGTAATGCAAATTGTTAGGTTCATCTCGACCACCACTTCACCGCTAATGATAAATGAGTTATCTCCCTTGTGTAGCATCAGTGTTGTTTAGTTGATTTGGTATGCAAAAGGTCAGATTTATCTCTAAGGTGTGGTATAGCTCTTTATCTCTAAGGCTTGGAAAGAAAGGTTCACATTGCAAGTGTATATCTTCACATCTGATGTTCAGTTTTGACTGTGGATTTTAGTCCAAAACATATCGTTCAATAGTTTCTAGAAATACAAATATCTTTGAAAAAATTAAGCCCATGGATTAAGCACAAAAGTTGTCTTCACATATCCTCGTATCCATCATATCAGAAGACTAAACTTACGAGTGCTATTCTTTGAGATACCATGCAATGCATTTATGTGCACTTGATCCTTTTGTTTATTTTACCAGTTTGGATTAGAAGGAAGGTGTTCAATTTTGTTTTATAAAGACAAGAGATCTAGAAAATATGGGTGCTTTCTAGATCTTAGTGTATTTTCTTTGGATTGGGAGATGACTGTGAATGAATAGACCAATTGTTGGAAAAGTAAAGTTGTACCTTGACCTAGTCTATGGCCAAAATGTCTGGCCAGAAATTCACTGCCTATTTAAAATGCTAAATGATTTTAGAAGGGGGCTGATTTATGGAAGCACCATCATTCTTAACCCAATTCAAAGTAGCACATGAACGTTTAGACCCAAAAGTAGGGTATGGTACACTTAGGGTGATTGTAGCCTGTTGCAGTGCCATTCAAATACTGATATTAACCTTATGTGCATAGCTACTGATAGCAGTAGCATGCTCGACCATTGCAAGCCGGTCCAATGAAATTCCAATACTGCTTGGAGATTGGTAGCAATTTTGTGTAGTAATGCAAATTGTTAGGTTCATCTCGACCACCACTTCACCGCTAATGATAAATGAGTTATCTCCCTTGTGTAGCATCAGTGTTGTTTAGTTGATTTGGTATGCAAAAGGTCAGATTTATCTCTAAGGTGTGGTATAGCTCTTTATCTCTAAGGCTTGGAAAGAAAGGTAAGTTCATGTCATGACAAACTGCAATTCCTCTCTCGAACCTGAGGAGCCCGTCACCTGTTATTAATTATTGCTCTCTGCCATTACTTCATGCTGACAATTTCCAATTACAAAAGCTAGTTCATTAAAGTTCCTAAGAAATTTCCTCAGGTGGATGATATAGAACTTCGATCACATCGCAGAAGGTATCACTTATTGATCTCTACTGCAATGTTTCTTGAAGTATGTTACTATGATGCATATCATTTTCACCAGATACTGTAAGAGTGAACAACGTGGAAGGGTGTACACCGGAAGAATTGCATCATATGAAGAACAACATCGTGCTGTAGAGAAAGCTGAGGAACTTCAAAGCAATCTAGATCCAATCTACCCATCTTTTATCAAATCTATGGTTCGGTCGCATGTTTCTAGTTGCTTTTGGCTTGTAAGTTGTTTGCTTAAATATGAAGCTGAGATATATCATAGTTGCCTAAGATAAGCATAAAAAGGGTTTATATGCTATAATAAGGGTCTTCCGACGAGGTTTTGCAAGGAACATCTTCCTCCATATGAACTGAAAATGGTACTGGAAGATGAGAATGGAAATGAATTTGATGCGATCTACATCGGAAACCGGACTGGTCTAAGTGGTGGATGGAGAGGCTTTGCTATGGAACACAATTTGGAAGATGGTGATGTCTTGGTATTTGAGTTAAGGGAACCAGCTAGATTTAAGGTAACTTTCTGTGCACCTTTATGTTCTCATCTTTTGTGTGTCAGTTTATTGATCAGTTTGCATATGAAACTGGACTTGAATGCTCTCAACTATTATATCTTGAATACCACTAGGACTGATAATTCTTGCCTTTCATAATATTATATCTGAAACCATTTAACAAGTAGGAATCAATTTGTACACACTTGAATATTTGTCTTGTAACAGGATCAAAATTGAATTGTCATGAATAGCAAACTAATCTGATTGTTGGACTTAAATAACACTAAATGAAAGTTTACAGTAAAAAAGGGAAAGGGTCTGCTCTTGTGAAAATTTAATTTGGCAGGTAGCGAATCCATTTTGTGTTACTCCAGTTTTTGCAGCATACATCTGAGCATATCTAATTATATTACCGAAGGAGAACTTTTACTTATTTGAAACTGATATCATTCTGACGGATCTAGATTGATAAAAAATACCATACTTTGATGAATGATATTCGAAGAACTCTACCAAGATGACAACCGGATGGTGCCACACCTACATCAATGTTCATGAAATTTTACTGCATCAAGTACTGTTGTAGTATATACTTATAACTGGAGTTAGACTTGGGTAGAGTTGTCCATATCTCGGGTGTTGGTTGATCTTAATTATCAACCATTGATAGTGAAGCCATTTCTTGTCTGATTATCACAACTGCATCAAGTTCATGACATTAATTATGTGACTGCAGATTTACATTATAAAAGCCATTGATAGTGAAGCTCACGAGGATAAGATTACGAATAGGCATACAGAAGGCACAGAATCACAGGGAACAGAAGAATCTCCGGAGCAGTTACTTGCTTCTCAAAGTCTCAAAACAAGATCTGGCTCTAGAAGAAAACCCGCAAAGACTAAAAAATCTGCCTACAGTTAGATTGTCATTATAAAGAAAGATAGATCATATATTCTGGCATTCATGTCAGTCCATTTTGGAAACATTTTATTGGCCTGTAGAATGTGTGACGTGGTTATCAAGCTGCAGTGAGGTTGCAACCTGGAATAGATTAGGTTGAGTTGATTTGATGCTTACTGGCTTGGTTGACACTAGTGATCTATCAGTGAACGACTGTATGAACTCCTGGAGGGAAATGAAAGATATGTTTTTTATGTTATGTGCAATCTTCCTGTAGCCCTAATCATACTGGATCGATTTTGGCTTTGATAATGATTTTTTTTTTATGTTGAAGTGATACATGTAGTAGTGGGAATGATTTTGAGATCAGATTGCTCTTTTAAGACTTAGACCATCTTTTCCGAATCCTAGTAATTTGGTGGAGTGCTTGTTTAAAGCATTCTCTTGGTGTAGATTGAGGATCCATTGTAATGATAAGTAATTTTAGGATTAGATTAATATTTTTATTATTTAGGATTACAAGGTTTAATATAAATTATGTTAGACATATTAGGGGTAATATTAGAAAAAAAAAAGGTGTTAGGATTTTCTACATAAGGAGGATGCCCTTTTTTATCGAGATAAGGAGTGAGTCTCGAGTTTAGAGATGTAGAGAAAGATCAATCGAGAGATCAATATCGAGATAAGGAGTGAGTCTCGAGTTTAGAGATGAAGAGAAAGATCAATCAAGAGATCGATAAGATTTTTTTTGTTTCATATAAACCCTAAAATTTAAACTCTAGCTAATAATCCTCTCTTAAGGCATTCCTATTGTCATCACAGTATTAAAATAGAAACAAAAATCTCATATTTTTATAGAAAAATAGTATCTTGTTGTCGTGCGAAGATTGGTGCTAAAAAAACCACAAAACCAAAATATGCACATGTTAAGGGATGTGTGTTATTGAGGGAGATCAAATATCCTTTAAATTATATAGATCTATAGGACATGACGAAGGAGGTCAACTATCCTCCTCTCTAACAGTGATCTACATGATAGGGACTACGAAAATGCTCCTCAAATCACTACTTAAGTCTCCTCGTTGCATGCACCATGCAATCAAAAAGGGGTTGACCCTTCTTGCAGTCCACAAGCCCCAAATAAGAGCTACTAGCTGAGGAAGAGAAAGGGAGAGGATAATAGGAGGTGGCAGCTAAAAGAGGTCTGGCCTATGGCTCTTTGGCTCCCTCCTATTTATAGAGACCCCCTTGTTAACTTAACCCTAATAGATCATTCCTTATTATGTACTAATTTTTCATCCAACTACTTGTCATATGTGCCCTACAAGCCATGAGTAATGACACGTGTGACTTGATACGTAGTCTTTTTGCTTATTATATTTTGGCATTTATCACTTTATATTGACTATTGCATATATGCATATATATATATTATGATGTCCTTGGATATGTGCAATGAGAATCGGATCGTGATGAGATCACGGTAATGAGACTGATTCTCCTTTAAACACAGATCCTAAATAATTCCGATCATAGGTTACTTGAGAGGGATATCAAGATAACTAGATAGACTGGTGTGCTGTATACCCATCCATATGATGGATACAATTGGTCTTATAGCTGCTCGTGTGGGGACACTAGGGATACAGTACAAGTGCTCATTGGAGAATGAGTTCACTGATTGATCCGCTTATGGAATGCTAGATGGTTGATAATGCCTTATTGTCAAACAACGATTTCATAGTCCTAGTGGTGTATCTGGTCCTTAGACTTGAGACACTAAGGATGTCCTATATGAGTGCTCCACTCTTTGATACCGAATTTATAGGTTTGGATGTCCTAGATCTAGTAAAGTCGATTATCAAGAGTGACAGTCAACCTTACGAGGACTATTGAGTATCGATAGGGGAACATTCACTCTCGGTGTCATGAGAGGAATGTCCCATGTGTTCTTGCTTAAACAAATCCATAGCTAGGGTCATTCGGGTTGAGAGAGAAAGAGTTCTCCGGGAAAATCCGATTAGAGTGAGACTCGAGTAGAAACTGTATAGGTCTGACAGCACAATACCCGGTATACGGTCTCTAGGATATTAGATAGATAAGGGACTATAGGTACATGGTAACTGAGGACAGACATGTCCAATGGATTATATTCTCTTGTATCATTTGGGAACTACGACGTAGTGGCCTAGTACGTCCGCAATCGATAAGTCGAGTAAATTATTATGGAGATAATAATTCACTAAGCCAGAAAGAGTTCTGATAGGTATGACTTATGGCCAACTCAATATTGGGCATAAAAGGTCACACACATATGGTAGGCATTGCGATGAGTAAAGATTTAGATATAAGATATCCACCGAAGCCTCTATCTTATTGGATATCCAATAAGCCTTTGAATTATTGGATCCTATGGATGAGATCTAATAAAAGCCCATGAGAGATTATTGGATAGAGATTCACTAATCTAAGAGACTTGGGTAGTTGGATGAAAATCCAATACCCAATAGGGGAGGATCCATTAGGGTTAAGTTGATAGGGGCCCTCTATAAATAGGAGAGATTTAGTGGTTCATAGGCTTGAGCCTTTTGCTTGCCTCTCCTATTCTCCTCCTCTCCACCTCAAAGCAGACTTGAAATTTGAGGAGCATCATCACAACCCTACTATGTGGATCACCACTAGAGAGGAGAGCGCTTAACCTCCTTCACCCTCTCCTAAAGATCTGTAGGGATATACAATCTCCATAGGTAACACAATATATCTTACACGTGGTTTTAAGCTTCGTGAATTTTTACGCACCAATCTTCGCACGACGACGAACATCTTTTTGGGAAATTGAGAATTATTTTTCTATTCTTCCGCTGCGCATGTGATGTCGCCCTTATAGATTTCCCAACAGTAGTATCAGAGTCAGGTTGTTCATACGAAAGATTGGTTTTGAACTGCATGCATTGTATTTTCGAGAAGCTTTTGACATCAAAATCGTTGACGCATTAGTGAGAAAGGGCAACAATTGTTGCTGCCCTTGCTTCCCTCGTAGATGGCAGAGCTACCATTTGTGCAAGCAGGCCTTATGTAACGGCGATCACATGGTCGGCTGCTTGTAGTGCAGGCTGCGTTACTTGCGGGCACAACGCCCGTTAGGGCGACATCGCCTACAGGGGCGACAGCCACTTGTAGTGGCGCTTGCCCGTATGGATTTAGTGGTTTATAGGCCTAAGCCTTTTGCTTGCCTCTCATATTCTCCTCCCCCTCTCCACTTCAAACCAGGCCTAGAATTTGAGGAGCGTCATTGCAGCCCTATTGTGTGGATCACTACTAGAGAGGAGGGTGCTTGACCTCCTTCACCCTCTCCTAGAGATCTGTAGGGATTCAAGGATATACGATCTCCCTAGGTAACATAATCTATCCTACATATGGTTTTAAGTTTTGTGAATTTTTGTGCACCAATCTTCGCACGACAACAAACATTTTTCTGGGAAATTGGAGATTTTATTTTCTGTTCTTCTATTGCACATGTGATGTCACCCCCACAGATTTCCCAATATAAACTACCCAAGCCACTTAGATTAATATGTCTCTATCTAATAATTTTTATCATTGGTTCTTATTAATTTTTATCCATAGGATCCAATAATTCAAGGGCTTATGAATATCTAATAAGATAGAGGCTCAAGTAGATATCTCATATCCGAAAGTCTACTCGTTGGAATACTTACCACATGTGTATGACCCTTTAGGTCTAATATCGAGCTAGTTGTGAGTCATATTTATCAAAACTCCTTCTAACTCAATGAATTATTATCTCCGTAATAATTCACTCGACTCATCGACTACGAATGTACCAAGCCACTATACCGTAGTCTCCAAATGATACAGGGGAATCTAATCCATTGGACCTATCTATCCTCAATCACTGTGTATCTATAGTCCATCTATTTAATATCCTAAATATCATATACCAGACATGGTGTTATTAGGCTCATATTGAATCTACTCGAGTTTCGCTCTAATCGGATTCTCTCGGAGAACTCTTGCTCTCTCAATCTGAATGACCCTAGTTGAGATTTACTAGAGTAAAAACATATAAGATATTTCTCTCATGTCATCGAAAGAGGATGATCCTCTATCGACACTTAATAGCTCTCGTAAGGTTAGTTGCCACTTCCGATGACTGGTTGTATTAGATCTAAAACTTTCAAGCATATAAGTTAAGTATTAAAGAGTGGAGTATTTATACAGGACATCCTTGGTGTTTTAAGTCTAAAAACTAGATATACCATTGGGACAACAAAATCATTATTTGATAATGAGATATCATCAACCATCCAACATTCCGTGAGCGGATCAATCAGTGAACTAATTCTCTAATGAGTACCTATGTGATATCCCTAGTGTCCCTGCATGAGTAGCTATGAGACCAATCGCCTCCGTCATATGGATGGGTATATAACACATCAATTTATCCGGTTATCTCGATGTCCCTCTCGAGTGACCTATGACCAGGATTATTTATGGTTTGTGTATAAAGGCGAATTGGTCTAATTATCGTGATCTCATCATGATCAAATTCCCATTACACAGATCTATGAACATTACAATATATACAATAGGCAATATAAAGTGAGAAAAATATCAAATAAATAATTAATAAAAAGAGTACGTATCATGTCATACATGTTATCACTCGTATGATTGGGTTGTAGGACACCTATGATTAGCAATCTCGCATTTGACCTAAAGCCAAAATCTTTCACATGTTTGATCTCCATTAGACCCCTGTAACGCTCAAAGATAATTTGAAACAATGGTTTTGTTAGTAGATTTGTGTTGTTATCTTCGAATGGAACTCTTTTTACTGCTACATCTCCTCGGGCCACAATCTCTCTAATCAAGTGAACTTCCTTAAAATGTACTTAGACTTCTAATGAGACTTGGGTTTCTTCACTTGAGCAATCACCTCGTTGTTATCGTAATATAAGAGAATCGACTCCTTGCTACCTAGCACAACTCCTAGATTTGTGATGAACTTCTTCATCTAGACTCCTTTGCTACATCTACTATAGAAATATACTCCTCTTCTATGGTTGAGTCAATAGTAGTACCTTGCGTGGAACTCTTTCAGTACACTACTCCTCCATTTAAGGTAAACACATACCTTTAATTAAACTTATTATCATCAATATCGGACTAGAAACTCGAGTTCGTATAGCCCTTAACCCTAAGATTGCTTCTTCTATATACTAGTAAAATATTATTAGTTTTTCTTAAGTACTTAAGGATATATTTTATTGCTTTCTAGTGCTCCAAGCCTAGATACGCTTGATACCTACTCGTGACACTTAAAGTATATACTATATCAAGCTTGGTATATAGCATAACCTGAATGATAATCTCTATTGTTGAGGCATAGAATATCCTATCCATGTCTGTCCTTTCTTTAAGAGTCTTTGTGGACATACTCCTAGAAAGTGATATTCTATGTCTCATCAGTATGAGACATCTCTTAAAATTTTCTATGTCAAACATTTTGATAATTATGTATATATATCTTGATTGGGATAAGCCAAGCATCCTCTTAGATCTATCTCTATAGATCCGAATCTCCAAGATATAAATATAACTCTCATCGATAAGAATCATATTTAAAAATTTGCTATCAATTTTAAATTTATCTAATGTTTATTATAATAATAAAATTTTCTTTTTGCATGAATCTAATTTTTTATATTTAGTGTAAGAGTTTAACATGCAATTATCATGCTCATTTTTTAATTTTTTAAATTCATTAGAAAGAGAAGCATGATCCTTTTTAAGTAATTTATAATTTTTATTAACTAATTTAAATTTATTATACAAATCATTGAATGCATCAAAATAATTCATTGTAAGGTAAAAACATTTCGGTTGAGTCATTACCTCGTTGTTGAGAGCCATTAAAGCGTAGTTCGCCACTTTACCTTTGTTGGTTTGCTCCTCGTCTTCAAATGTGCTTAGTTTATCCCAAGTCATATTGAGTACTTTCTTCTTCTTTGGTAACTTCTTTTTTTAAAGTTTGTTTTTATTTTTAACTTCATGTTTTATGAATTTTTTAAATTTTCTTATGAGGAGTTCAAGGTCATCATCACTAATGATCAGAATGTTATCTAAATATAGTACCAAAAATGTGATAGTGCTCCCACTTACCTTCTTGTATATACAAGGCATATCTTTGTTCTTAACGAAGTCATAAAATTTGATTCTCATCAAATCTTATGTTCCAACTTTGGGATGCTTGTTTTAGTCTATAGATGGACTTAAGCAATCTGCGCACCTTATCTGAACTTTCTTTAGACATAAATCCCTCAGACTGTATCATATACACCTCCTCCTCGAGGTTATTGTTGAGAAACATGGTTTTTACATCCATTTACTAGATCTCATAATCATAGTATGCTACAATAGCCAATAGAATTTGGATGAATTTTAGCATGACAACAAGTAAGAAAGTTTCGTCATAGTCAACACCTTACTTTTGACGATACCTCTTAGCCACTAGCTTTACTTTATAAGTTTCTATCTTTCTATCTACTACGATATTATTCTTGAAGATCCGTTTACAACCAATGAGTATGATATTATCGGGTGCATCACCTATATGGAATCCATCTCAGAATTTATGTTTCTTGTTACTTCTTGGAGTTTATACTTGTAATAGTCTTATCATAAGTTTAAACATTAATATTCTTTCCTATGATATATCCCATATATCTCTCAGGAGGATGGATTACTCTATCGGACCTACATAAAATCGGAATATATGTGCTAGGTACCTGAACAGACTCAAGCTGTGGAATAATGCTTGAGCTAGGTTCTTCGACCTCGCTCAACTCTATCATGCTCTCGCTATCTCCACCAAGAATGTGTTCCTTCTTAAGGAACACTATCCTCTTGGCTATAAAGACCTTTTGGTCTTTGGAGTGATAAAAATAATACCCACATATTTCCTTGAGGTATCTCATGAACTTGCACCACTCAATCATATATTCCAATTTGTTAAGATTGTGTCACTTAATGTGAGCAAGGTAACCCAAAATCTTAACAACCTTAAGACTGAGCTTCTTTCCTTTCCATATCTCATATGGTGTAGACAGTACTGACTTAGTTGAAATTTTGTTCAAAAGGTAAGCTATATACTCTGAGGCGTATCCCTAGAATGAGACGGGTAAGTCGGTGAAACTCACCATAGATCACACAATGTCTAACAATGTATGATTTCTCCTTTCTAATACAGGTGTATAAGGATATGTTCATTGTGATATAATCATATAATTCTTGAGAAATTGAGTGAACTCTATACTCAAGTACTCACCTCCTCGATCTAATCAAAGAGTCTTTATACTCTTTTTAGTTTGGTTCTCTACCTTATTCTTATATTTCTAAAATTTCTTCAAGGCTTCAAACTTTTACTTTATCAAGTACACATGTCCATACCTAGAGAAATCGTTAGTGAAAGTAACGAAGTAGGAGTAACCACCAATGGTCTAGGTAATTCACCCCCACCCCTCTTAGTGTCATATTGCTCATAACAATTGAGTCCATCTCAGTTCCTCAAACAATTTATAGAGATATAGGAGAATAGATCTAGCATCTATTTTTTCATGTTGTCTTTGTAACTTAGGAGTTATGGAGCCCAACAAGTAACACTGAGCAAGAGTGGAGTCATCTATGTACTTTCACGTAGCGAACGAACTCATCCTTACCTACCCCTTCCTTGGGTGTAAGTATCACTTTATCAAGGACGTAAGCGATCTTTTCTTCTGTGAGAACGATCCTCAGGTTACAGAGCTAATCCGTGTAATTTGGACCGATGAGGCAGTTGACATCAAGTATGCCATGTAAAGGATTTAAAAGCGATATTTTCTAAAAATAAATATATAGCAGAAATAAATAACATACATATTTTAAAAAAAATAAATAATCAAGATAAGGACTTCTATTTTAACATACTCCCTCTATTTTCTTATGAATCAGACAACTCCCTCTAATATGTGAATCGGAGACCCTCGACGGATCTCTAGTGGGGATCGGGATCCAATCGACGTGTCAATGTAATCTCGAGGGACTTAACCAATCAAGATAAGTCCAAAAAGGAATGCAAATATTGCCGGTCATAACTCATTGTGATTTCAGCTCCCAAGGTTACCTCTACAGCTAGGAAACCCTAGTTATAGGGGGAGCATGGGCGGTCAAGATTTGTAGCCCTAGGACAACCCTTGCGATGAGGAAACCCTGGCCATTATGGGTGCCTCTTGTAATCAAGAAACCTGGTTGTAGGGGTAGTCAACTTGCAGGTTAAGAGCACCCTTACTACTTTTGGCCAAGGTTGCAAGCAAACTTCGACCAAACTATGGGGCAACAATAGTTCCTACCCCTTTTACTCTGTTCTATGACAATAATTTTTGGCAATAAAACATTGATCTAAAGCTTAGCAGAAAGAAAATATGCAGCCTATATATCAAAACTACGACAAAAATCATAATAATCATGTAAAAATAACTCTTTGTGATTGAATACAACACATGTAGTTTATAAACCAATCTTTCACATGAACAACCTAGCTCTGATATTACTATTGAAAAATCTTGGGTAATACCACATACATAGCGAAAAAATAAAAACAAAAATTTTAGATTTTCATAGAAAAATAGTCTCTTGTTGTCGTGCGAAGATTGGTGCGTAAAAACTCGCAAAACCGAAAAACACACGTGTTAAGAGATGTGTGTTACTTAGGGAGATCGTATATCCCTAAAATCTAACAAATCTATGGGAGAGGATGGAGGTTAACTATCCTCCTCTCTAGCGGTGATCCACATGACAAGGGCAGCGAAGATGCTTTTCAAATTGTTATCCAAATCTCCTCACTAGCGCACCACACAATCAAGAATGGGTCGGCCCTTCTTGTTGTCCACATGCCCCAAATAGGGGTTGCTGGCCTATGACCTTATTTATAGAGGCCCCATATCAACTTAACTCTGATAAATCCTGCCCTATTAGGTATTGGATTTCCATCCAACTACCCAAGCCACTTAGATTAGTGGGTCTCTATCCAATATTCTCTCATTGGCTATTATTGGATCTCATTCATAGGATCCAATAATTCATGAGCTTATTGGATATCTAATAAGATATGGTCTCAAGTAGATATCTCATATTTGAACCTCTATCCATCGCAACACCTACCAAATGTGTGTGACCCCTAAGCCCGATATCGAGTTGACCATGAGTCATACATGTCAGAACTCCTTCTAACTTAGTAAGTTATTTTCTCCATAATAATTCACTTAACTCATCGACTACGAATGTACTAGGCCACTATGCTACAGTCTCTAGATGATGTAAGAAAATCTAATCTATTGGACCTATTTGTCCTTAGTTACTATGTATCTATAGTTCTTTATTCGTTTAATATTCTAAAGACTATATACTGGGCAAGGTATTGTTAAGCTCATACATAATATACTCGAGTCTCACTCTAATTGAATTCTCTCAAAGAACTCTTTCTCTCTTAATCTGAATGACTCTAGTTAGAGATTTTCCTAAGCAAAAATACTTGGGATATTCCTTTTATGACACCGAGAGAAGATGATCCTCTATCGACACTCAATAGTTCTCATAAGATTGGTTGTCACTCCCGATGACCGACTATGCTAGATATGGAACTTTCAAGCCTATAAGTCTGATATCAAAGAGTGGATTACTCATATAAGATATCCTTGGTATCTCAAGTCTAAGGACCAGATATACCATTAGGACAATGAAATCGCTTCATGAAAATAAGGTATCATCAACCGTCCAGCATTCCGTGAATGGATCAATTAGTAAACTCATTCGACAATGAGTACCTGTGCGGTATCCCTAGTGACCCCACACGAGCAGTTATGAGATTATTCGTCTCCATTATATGGATGGGTATACAACACACCAGTTTATCTAACCATCTCGATATCCCTCTCGAGTCACCTATAATCAGGATTATTTAGGATTTGTGTTTAAAAGTGAATCAGTCTCATTATCGTGATCACATCACGAGTCGTTTCATATTGCATAGATCTATGAGCATCATAATATATGTAATAGATAATATAAAGTGAAAAAATATTAAATAAATAATAAATAAAAAGAGTATATATCATGTTACCTATAATTAGTAAGATTTTCATTAGTGTTCCCTTAAAGCATATGGATTCCTTACTTCCTGTTTGCTCTCCTCCCCTTATCACCAACGAATATAATGCATCGGTTTCCAATAGAAGCCAATTATTATTGATATTTTTTATAATTAAAATTATTATGTTGTATATTTCTAATAGAAGCCAATTTACAAACATATTAAAGTAGTTATAATAGTAGTGTTATGTGGACCCATGATATAATTTTTTTTTTCTTTTTCAATTGATAAAAGTTGGACTTATAATAGAGTTAGTAATGAATAGTTACAAGGTGTTGTGACCTTCAGTGATTTTGCATTTGAATAGGTTGCTCAAGATGGGAAGATTCTATATTTATACAAATTGTGTTATAATTATTGCTATATGAATTATGAACGGTACAAAAATACCTAATATGATATGGATTTTTAAGAGGATATACTAACAAATGAACAAATGATCCATGAAATGGCAGGAAATGAGAATTTGAAGACTTTATTATCAATGGTATTTAGTTCCATACAAGAGATTATGAAAAGAATAGATTAACTCAGAGTAGTGGGATTATTAACATCATAAAGATTTCAAGCACAAGAGATCAAAATCCTATTTTGACAAATATAATAGAATTAAACTATTATGACTGGTTCAAAGTGGTAGTCTTGTAAGTGTGATTGGCTTAATGTTGAATACAGAACAAGATTATTTATTGATGAATTTGACTTCACACTAGTAAATTTTTCAAAATTAATACACACTAGAAAGCACCTGAGTGATGATTCATTCGAACCACTTTCCCAAGTACAAAAGTATTTTATATTCAAAGATTCATTAGAGAAAGAAAGATTAGTGAGTATCTAACAAGACAAAGCTAAGGAATTTGATTGACCTAGGTAAATTGATTCATCTATTATCAAAGATGAGGCATTAGAAGAGATTGAGTAATATAATATCCATGTAAACCCAATATTTGATGACAACATCTAGGACATTTATGATAATTTTAGTTTGGCAAACGATGATACGGACGGAATTAGATAAAAAAAAAATTCTTTTCAAGATGATGATGATGATGATAATGATATCTAAGTGTGAAATGTGAATTCATGGACTTATGCTTAATTATTTAATTATCTATTTTCTATGTTTTCATGTGTTATACTTACCAAAAAAAAAATTGTTTTCATGTGTTATTGTTTGAAGTATTAATTTTTTTATAATTATCATATTAGATGGTGAATACTATTTGGTTTTCTATGTTATTTATGTATCATTTTTTAATTCATAATCTTTGTGATATAGTTGTTCACATATAGTATTGGTATTGACTTGCTTGTGTTCAGTATCATTAATGAAAAAGACTAGTGAAGATAAAATTACAATATCAAGTTGAAGCTCAAGCAAATTGGAGCTGCATGGCTGTGAAGAAAGAACATTCTCAAGGGGATGACTTTAAAATGACTACTTTAGATACTAATTATTTCATCATCTATTAACTGTTGTATTATATTCTAATAAGTATCTTATTCTGTTAATAGCTTTTCGGTGTGATAAATTTCATAAGAAAAAAAAGAACAAGAGGATATACTCACTTAGCTGATATATAGAGTTTATCACCTGAGAAAATGTATCCATTGGATACAAACCATCATCAACCTGAAGGAGGTTTACTAGATGAATTTTTGTTAAGCACAATTAACGAAATGTAGAGATGACACTTATCAATAGCATAACAATGTATAATTCATCGAAAAAAAGATACGGTGGAAGCTGCAGAGGTATTTATTTTACCAAAAAAAAAATTGTTTTCATGTGTTATACTTACCAAAAAAAAAATTGTTTTCATGTGTTATACTTACCAAAAAAAAAATTGTTTTCATGTGTTATACTTACCAAAAAAAAAATTGTTTTCATGTGTTATACTTACCAAAAAAAAAATTGTTTTCATGTGTTATACTTACCAAAAAAAAAATTGTTTTCATGTGTTATACTTACCAAAAAAAAAATTGTTTTCATGTGTTATACTTACCAAAAAAAAAATTGTTTTCATGTGTTATACTTACCAAAAAAAAAATTGTTTTCATGTGTTATACTTACCAAAAAAAAAATTGTTTTCATGTGTTATACTTACCAAAAAAAAATTGTTTTCATGTGTTATACTTACCAAAAAAAAAAATTCTTTTCAAGATGATGATGATGATGATGATGATGATGATGATGATGATGATGATGATGATGATGATGATGATGATGATGATGATGATGATGATGATGATGATGATGATGATGTAATATTATTACTTGATATTTATAATATCTTTTTTATAGTCAAAACATGACTAAATGAATGCTACAATCAATTAATTCAAAAATAAAAGAATTAAAAAGTGACTTAAAATCTGTTAATTATGATAGCTCGAAATCTATGACCAATCATTTAAAAATCATTGATGATATAGTTGATAATGACCAATATCTCAGTCTTTTTTTTTTTTACTTATTAAAAATTTGAAGGGAGGGAAGGTATATAATAAATAATCTTGGATTCATTTCATTTTAGTATCATATTATCTTAGATAAATATTATTTTTGTACTATCATTTTTTAAATCAATTTTATAGTATTTTAATTCTTTTTTAGGATCTTAGCAAGAGAAATAAGGTCAACAAATTAACACAAAAAAAATGAGATGTGCCAGATTGATTGATGGAAAGGTAAATAAAATTTTCTTAAACATTTGATGTAATTTTATGTTTTGTTGGGAAGCCAAGACAGGGAAGAAGTTAGCCAGAGATGATATTTTTATTACTAGTCAAAAAAATAAAATGTCAGTGGATGATGATGATGCAGTAAGCCTAATTGTAAGTAACACTTAATCTTTTAATTATTGTTATAGCTCTTATTAAATTATTTTTTAATCTTAAATTTTTATTAAGAGTATGCTCATTTTTATTATAGGAACAGATAAAGAATCTTAAGGCACAACATTTTGAATTCATAGCAGCTGATACTCTATTAAGTGAAGACATTGTTTCTCAAGTATTAGGATAAGAGAAATTAGGATATGTGGGATGACATAGCATAAGATCATTTCATTTAGATCTTATAGTATCTAAATCTTATTCTTTAAGTTCCATGACCACATAATTTGAAAATGAGAAAAGTACAAATATTCGACAACTCAAAGAAAAGCTCAAAATAATGTGATGTCAATTGCAAATACTTATGGATGAAAGAGCTTCTTGAACATATAATAAAGGTAAAATTTAAATGTTATTCACTCTATGTATACTGTTATTATGGTTGTCTTTCATTGGATAAAAGTATCTATTCATATAACTAAATAATAGTAAAAATATATGAATTGTTACTATGGTTGTTGTCCTTTATAGGGTAAAAGTATCTACAGTTAAATAATCATAGTAATAACTAAACTATTACTGTGATTGTCCTTTGTAGGGTAAAAATATCTATTACTGTAGTTGAATGATCCTAGTAATAACTATTACTATGGTCGTTCTTTATAGGATAAAAGTATCTTTTACTACAGTTAAATAATCACAACAATAACTAAACTATTATTGTGATTTTTATTAGTAGGGCAAAAACATCTATACTGTAGTTGTGGAACCATAGTGATATATGAACTATTTATTAATGCAGTTTTCATTTGTAAGAAAAAAAAAAAAACATCTATTACTGCGGTTGAATCACTATGGTAAAATATAGACAGACATATCTACCTATGATTGCAAATACACATCTTTTCGTGATGGCCCCTATTACCATAATTTCTAACTACAGAAAGAGAGATTGATGTAGTTAAAACTACAGAGCTATATGTCAGTATTTATCGTAGCTAAAAGTATAATTTATTATAATGTTATTCTTGTACATATAAAATATATGTGACATTTTTATTGATGTGATATAAATAGGTATGCTATGTGTAAATTCATTCTCGAGGGAGACATGTGCAGTCACAAATACTCATTCCAGTTTTATTGAATTATATTTTAGATGAAGATATCTCTATTATGATGATATAAGTGATGGACCAGACTGATTATATATTATTCCCATAATTAGATATCTTTAGTTTATTTATTATTATTCTTTTAAAGATTATATTGAGATCTTTATAATTATTAAAGCGAAATATTTAATCTGATTGTTTCAAGAAAATCCTTTTCTCTTTCTCTCTTTTGATTTTTAACCACATGAAATTATCTTTTTAACCATATATAAAGATTTCAATATTTTATATTTGTAAATATAGAGATTCTAATATAATTATTCAAAGTGTAAGATTAGTAATACTAAAGGTAATTAATTACAGGATGTAATCTATAATTAGCCTATCATGCACTCAACATAATTATGAATGAAATTGGTCTCGAATCTCAGTTATAAATTAGAAATAAATTTATAGAGCACATTTGACATGTTGCAAATATAAAAAAAAATCTTAAAAGACACAATTCATAGTAATTGATAACTTATTATTATTTTATTACTTATTATATGAGATCAATTAAAAGATCCTTTAAATTATACCCACTTATGCATAAATCTTCTTGTATATTTTTTTATATAAATATGAAAGAATTTATATATTTTCTCTCACTTTCTCTAGAAATCCTAAAGTATATTATCACTATTTATACCCTGAATACCTTGAAGAGAAACTCAAGAGTATTCAAAACATTCTTCCTATCTTATTTTCTTTATCAAACCTAATTATTAAAATTTTCTTTCTCCACAATGACTCTTTCTTATATAAGAATATTTTTATCCTTTTAAAATAGCATTTTTAAAAATTTTAAAATACTATACTTGCCAATCTCAACGGGAACAATAAGTCAGAATATATTTTTCCATTGCTATCTCTAATCACCTCCATTTTCTTTACTCCATTCAATCAGAACAAAATCGAACTTGAAACCTTACTGATAAGAGAGTTTAGTTAAACCCTATAATAAATATTTTAATTAATAAATAATAAATAAATGAGTATATTTTGTTAGTATAAAATTTATAATATATTATATTAAATACGAAAATAATCTTTTATGTCAAGATTGAAATCAAATAATTAGATATGATTTTACGATGTGTACTTTTTGATGTCGAAATCTTTGTTTGACCTGCAAGGGCACCGTCGTTAGATCCAAGATCGTTGTCAATCTGCAAAGAGGAACTAGATTATTAATGGTTAGGGAGAAGATTTGAGAGAGAGATTATAATCCCTCAACTGAGATAACTTCTATTTTTCTTCTTGTGTTTAGTCCCTAAAGGTCCTATCTATTTATAGGCGAGAGCAAAGGGTTTAAGATAAGTAATTAGGAGAGTTCCTCTCATTAATGTTATCTCCTAAGAAATTCTACTTTAAGTCGACTTCTTTTTTTTTACCAATATATTACATCAGAATCTAATTAGTTATATTATATATCTTATCCAATTATAAAGGGCCACAAAATCTAACATTCTCCCACTTGGCCCATTAATTGATAAGATATAAAAAAATATTTAAAATCAAAATAAACAAAATAAAATTTGTTTAAAACTAATTTTACCTAATTAGATTTCAAAGAATTTTGAAAAGCATTTTATACATGACCATGAATTTTACAATAAGCCAATAAGTCTAGTAAACATAATAATATTATATTAAGTCCAACTATCAATACGAGTCATACCGAGCAAATTGCTCACTACGCACTAATGACTATTGGAGATGAGGTAATAAGTTCATTAGACAAATTTATCTTTCGATGAGCTTTTAAGTGCTTTTCATGAATTGTTTGATGAAAGTAGAACCTCGAGTAAAAGGTATAACTCTTTGAAAAAGGAACATGCTTCTCTTGTTAGCGATTTTAATAGACTAAAAATTGAGCATGATAATAGCTTAGCTCCCTGCACAAAATGCCATGAAGTAGAAACACTTAGAAAGGAAAACTTGCTACTTAAAGAAACCTTAGAAAAGTTTGAGATTGGTAGCAAGTCCTTAAACATGATCCTTGCCAACAAGGGTCACGTTCATAGGAGAGGCAGAATCGGATTTGTGAGTAGCTCTCACCAAAATTTGACCACCTTTGTTAAAGGCCCTACCTTGCATGTATCACCTCACACCAAATGCAACTTTTGTTGCAAACTTAGACTTGTTACGTACAAATATCCATTTAAGAAATATAGTCCACATAAATTGATTTGGGTTCCTAAGAGAACCTCAAATGACTTAATGCAACATGATAAGCTTTATAGATCAATTTTTGAGGCACCCAAGGTCAAATAGGTACCTAAAAATCATCCTTTTTTGTAGAAAAATATACAATCACAAGCTAGAAGCAAGAGATGGTACCTTGATAGTGGATGCTCAAGGCATATGACTAGAGATCCATCTCAATTCTCTAAGCTTACTAGCCTAGATAAAGGATATGTCACATTCGGAGACAACAACAAGGGTAAAATCATTGGCAAAGGAACCATAGGTAACAAATGCAACCTTTTTATTGAAGATGTGTTGTTGGTTGATGCCTTAGGAATAATTTTTGGTAATCCTAACTTAACTATTCTTCAAAAAAGTTGTGAACATTTATTACTTTTAAGTACCAAAATACTTCATCACATCCTAATAACTATTATTCTCCCAAAATAATATCATCATGATGAAGTAAGCCAAATGGAATTAGGTACCATATATTGGATTATGAAGGGACATAATAATTGTTTTGGTTACCTAATCCAATAAAACATGATTAAACTATCAAAAAGGGATATGATGCTTCCATATGGTGGCCTAATCTCTTCCAATTGGTCTCTTTGAGGCATTACCTCCAGTAGAGCAAGCACCTCCTTCATCTATCTACAACATAGGGACTCAAATGGATCGATTTGAACAATGTCAAAATCGACTTGAACAATGCCAAGATCAAATTTTAACTTAGTTGCAGTAGATTCATCAATAACTCAATACCTTATTTAGACATTTTGACCTGCCACTACCTGAATAGTTGTGTATGTCTTTTTGCAGATG
Organism: Musa balbisiana; assembly: GCA_004837865.1. Lineage (NCBI taxonomy): Eukaryota > Viridiplantae > Streptophyta > Magnoliopsida > Zingiberales > Musaceae > Musa > Musa balbisiana. Next base: position 40,587,762 of record CM017188.1, on the reverse strand, counting down.
ACAAAAGGGGAGAAGTGGACGAAATCCCTCTCTTTTATTCGGCTTACTTTGATGTTGTAATCCTATGTTATTTACCTTGATGTTGTAAACTTAAAATGTTGCTTACTTTGATGATTGAAATTCTATGCTTTGATGCTGAAAATTTCCAAGTTATCTCTTCAAATGATGAGCATACAATGATGCAATATTGCGCTTACTTTGATGCTTGATGCTGAAGATTTCTATGATGATTGTTTATTGGACTTGAAAATGGATGTCATGCCTTGACATTATTTCTATCGACAAATAAGTGGTATCATCTTTAGAATTGGTAAATCATGATCAGTGTCATGATGTGCATAATGATAATAAGTTTAACTTATCAATTTGATGCTTGAATTCAAAGGCCTTGAATTCAAGAGTGTCTTTTCTCAATTATGGCATATAGATAGGGGAAGTTAAGATTAACTCCTTCACCAATTGGTTGTCATAATCAAAAAGGGGAAAATTGTTGAATCTCGAATTTTGTTGATGAAATCAAGTAGTAAATTATTTGATCTAATCCATGTGTTGAGATAAGTGTGCAGGATTAACTACGATAGCGGTAAGGCGTAAAGTAGATAATAGGCCGAAGTCGAAGATTTAGACGATATACTGGGAGTTCACAAAGAGTTCATCGTGAGATCGCTGGAAGCATGCTGGAAGACTCACGGAAAGCTCATCGGGAGATCGCCGGAAGCACGTTGGAAGACTCACCGAGAGTTCATCAGGAGTTCACCGGAAGCACGCCGGAAGACTCACCAAGAAGTTCGCCGAAGGATTGTTGAAAGAGAAATCAACATACCAGACTAATTTTTTGCCTTAATCGTAGTTAGAATCGTAAATTAAGTTAGGATTGGGAGGTGATCCCACTAACTTAATTATGGGCCAATTGGGCCCTAAACAGGGCTGAATTGGATCGGATTAAAAAGCTCATTCAGCACCTGAAATCATGGCTGGCGGTGGCACTGCTTGGTGACCTAGTCTCCCAGGTGCTCTGGGCAGTGGTACTACCCAGACTGGGCAGTGGTACTACCCAGACTGGGCAGTGGTCCCACTAGCAGTTAATGCTGCTAGCTGTAGTACCACCAGAGTTTGATCTCTGAGTTCTATCAAGCGGTAGTACCTCCCAAATGAGCGGTACCTCCCAAATTGAGCGGTTGTACTGCCTAGTGTTAGATTGCACGCGGTAGTACCATCCAGTAATGGCGATGGTACCGCCAGTACCCCGAAAATCTGAGATGAGAAATATTTTGGCTTCATTTTTAAAGTCATTGGGGCCTATAAATATCCCACTATTTTCTACATGAAAAGGTAATAAAGTGTTATTATACTTGCGAAAAAAATCTAAGTATTTAGGGGTTCAAAAGTGTTATAAAACCGAGAAAAGTCCTCCTCCCTCTTTTAGCCTTGTAACCATCCAAGAAAGAGGAGTAAATTTTGTAATGATTATCTCCTAAACCCAACAAAAGAAGAAAGAGCTGTAAAAGGTGGTTGGTCTTCGCCTATTGAAGGAAAGCCTTTAGTGGATGCATATGATTGCCCGACAAGCCAATCACGTAAGTGATGGCACATGTGACTAGACGCTCAGTCTTTTTGGTTATTATATTTTGATATTTATCACTTTATATTGACTATTGCATATATGCATATATATATTGTGAAGTTCTTGGATCTGTGCAATGGGAATCGGATCGTGATGGGATCACGATAATGAGACAGATTCACCTTTAAATATAGATCCTAAATAATCTCGATCATAGGTTACTCGAGAGGGACATCGAGATAACCGGATAGACTGGTGTGCTGTATACCCATCTGTATGATGGATGCAGCTAGTCTTATAGCTGCTCATGTGGGGATACTAGGGATATAGCACATGTGCTCATTGGAAAATGAGTTCACTGATTGATCCGCTTACGGAATGCTGGATGGTTGATGATGTCTTATTGTCAAACAATGATTTCGTAGTCCCGATGGTGTATTTGGTCCTTAGACTTGAGACACCAAGGATGCCCTGTATGAGTGCACTACTCTTTGATACCAGACTTATAAGTTTGGATGTCCTAGATCTAGTACAATCGGTCATCGGGAGTGGTAGTCAACCTTACGAGGGCTATTGAGTGTTGATAGAGGATCATCCACTCTCGGTGTCATGAGAGGAATGTCCCATGTGTTCTTGCTCAAACAAATCCCTAGCCAGGGTCATTCGGATTGAGAGAGAAAGAGTTCTCCAGGAGAATCCGATTAGAGCGAGAGTCGAGTAGAAACTGTATGGGTCTGACAACATTATGTCCTACTAGTTATAGGTGCCCAGCAAGCCAATCATGTGAGTGATGACATGTGTGACTTAATACGGAATCTTTTTGCTTATTATATTTTGGCATTTATCACTTTGTATTGTATATTGGATATATGCATGTATATATTGTGATGTCATTGAATCTGTGCAATGGGAATCAGATCGTAATGAGATTACAATAATGAGACTGATTCACCTTTAAACACGGATCCTAAATAATCCTGGTCATAGGTTACTTAAGAGGGACATCGAGATAACCGGATAGACTAGTGTTTTATATACCCGTCCATATGATGGATGCAGTTGGTCTCATAGCTACTCATGTGGGGACACTAGAGATACAATACAGGTGCTCAATGGAGAATGAGTTCACTAATTGATCCACTTACGGAATGCTGGATGGTTGATGATGCCTTTTTGTCAAATAGTAATTCCGTAGTTGTAGTGGTGTATCTGGTCCTTAGACTTGAGACACCAAGGATATCCTGTATGAGTGCTCTACTCTTTGATACCAGACTTATAAGTTTAGATGTTCCAGATCTAATACAGTTGGTCATTGGGAGTGGTAGTCGACCTTACGAGGGCTATTGAGTGTTGATAGAAGATCATCCACTCTCAACGTCATGAGAAGAATATCCCATGTGTTCTTGCTTAGACAAATCCCTGGCCAGGGTCATTCGGATTGAGAGAGAAAGAGTTCTCCAAGAGAATCCGATTAGAGCAAGACTCGAGTAGAAACCGTATGGGTCTGACAACTCCATGCCTGATATACGGTCTTTGGGATATTAGATGGATGAAAGACTATAGGTACACGGTAATTGAGGACAGACAGGTCCAATGGATTGGATTCCCCTTTATCGTATGGGGACTATGGCGTAGTGGCATAGTAGATTCATAGTCGATAAGTCGAGTGAATTATTATAAAGACAATAATTCACTAAGCCAGAAGGAGTTCTAACAGGTATGACTCACGGCCAACTCAATATTGGGCCTAGAGGGTCACACACATATGGTAGGCGTTACGATGAGTAGAGGTTCGGATATGAGATATCCGTTGAAGCTCCTATCTTATTGGATATCCAATAAGCCCATAAATTATTAGATCCTATGGATGAGATCCAATAAAAGCCTATGAGAGATTATTGGATAAAGATCCATTAATCTAAGAGGCTTGGGTAATTGGATGCAAATCCAATACCCAATAGGGGAGGATCCATTAGGGTTTGACAGGGGCCTCTATAAATAGGAGAGATTCAATGGTTCATAGGCTAGAGCCTTTGCTTGCCTCTCCTATTCTCCTCCCCTTCTCCACCTCAGAGTAGGCATAGAGTCTTGAGGAGCATCGTCGCAGCCCTACTGTGTGGATCACCACTAGAGAGGAGGATGCATGACCTCCTTCATCCTCTCATAGAGATCTACAGGGAAATAGGGATATACGATCTCCCTAGGTAACATAATTTATCTTATACGCAGTTGTAAGTTTCACAATTTTTATGCACCAATCTTCGCACGACGACGAACATCTTTTTGGGAAATTGAAGATTTTGTTTTCTTGTTCTTCTACTACACATGTGATGTCGCCCCTAAGATTTCCCAATATGCCCGATATACGGTCTTTAGGATATTAGATGGATGAGAGACTATAGGTACATGGTAACTGAGGACAGATAGGTCCAATGGATTGGATTCCCTTGTATCGTCTGGGGATTGTAGTGTAGTGGCCTAATATGTCCATAGTCGATGAGTCGAGTGAATTATTATGAAGATAATAATTCACTAAGCCAGAAGGAGTTCTGATAGGTATGACTCACAGCCAGCTCGATATTAGTCCTAGAGGGTCGTACACATATGGTAGGCATTACGATGAGTAGAGGTTCGGATATGAGATATCTGTTGGAGCCCCTGTCTTATTGGATATCCAATAAGCTCCTGAATTATTGGATCCTATGGATGAGATCCAATAAAAGCCTATGATAGATTATTGGATAGAGATCCACTAATCTGAGAGGCTTGGGTAATTGGATACAGATCCAATACCCAATAGGGGAGGATTTATTAGGGTTTGACATGAGACCTTATAAATAGGAGGGATTCAGTGGTTCATAAGCTAGAGCTTTTGCTTGCCTCTCCTATTCTCCTCTCCCTCTCCATCTCAGAGCAGGCCTGGAGTTTTGAAGAGCGTCGTCGCAGCCCTGCTGTGTAGATCACCTCTAGAGAGGAGGGCACTTGACCTCCTTCACCCTCTCTCAGAGATCTACAGGGATACAGGGATACGATCTCCTTAGGTAACACAATTTATCTTATATACAGTTTTAAGTTTTATGGATTTTTGCGCACTAATCTTCGCACGATGACGAACATCTTTTTGAAAAATTGGAGATTTTGTTTTTGTTCTTTCGCTGTGCATGTGATGTCGCCCCCTAGATTTCCCAACACTGACCTCAACGGAGGAGAAAACCAAAGTAGATGTATGTCACATTGACCGAACCACTCTCAATTCTGGTTTGTTTTTCCTTTTGTGCAATTTACTTTATTACAAACCTCCTTGAGCTTCTTACATTCTTACGAAAGTTTGAAGTTCAATGTGTTTTCGAAACAATTTAAATCAAGATGAAAAATTTATAAAATCAGAGAATTTTCCATTGCACTAATTCACACCCCCCCCCCCTCTTAGTGCCGATCATGATGATTCTAACATCACTTGCTTATGATATTTGTAATAATATATGATCACGCATTATACTTGTTTCGATGTTAAAACTTATGATTAATAACCCCAACTTCACCTCAATGTGGACCATACAGATAAGTGGTTTGTGAAAATTTATTTAGTGTTTTTAATGCCATCAAGTAGCTTTTTTTTTACTATTTTACTATATTATTCAACATTTTAGATAGTATCGTATGATTATTAAAATTTAGATCTTCTTTCAAAATATTTTAGTAATATGAATTACTTTTATTTTTTAGCCATTGCTATCAAAGAGGTGATAGTTAGAGATGAGATCAGATCTATTGATATTCAACCTTTAATCATACCTCCCCTTTATAATCCAGTACACCTTACATCTCCTTGAGCTAATTTTTTTAATATCATAAAAAATAAATTATAATGCATTATGCAGTGTCATTATCTTACTATGTGATGAATAAAAAATAATAAAATAAAAGTCTCTAATACTATCGATAAAATTGATATGGTTAAATGTCAACTTGAGGAAAAAATGATCCAAATGAAATTATAAATATCAACTTTGAACAGTTATATATTGTCCATAATCATAGCAGGTATTATTATATCAAAGAATGCTATCTTTCTATTTATAGAAATAGAATCATCCAAGTTTATAAGAAAAGTAGTTTTGACATCACTATTTCCACATGAAATCAAGTTGTCACATTATATTGCATAAACTTTCCAACAAGATGTATATATTTTTTTATATTATTCAATTATACAGTTTATTATTATAAATGTGCAATTCTTGTAATAGGGGTAGATTTTTAATTTCCTCTACAAATGCAAACCAATGTACATAACACTAACTCTATTAAAGTACAAGTATATTATTAGCTACTAGGTTTTGATAATGAATAATTTAGTCGCTAATTAAATAAACAAATTCTCAGTTCAAGTCACTACCATGTACCAAGACAAAACATTTCTACAAAAACAAACTGTCAATACATTATAAGTTACCTATAATAAAATAATCTTAGAGCATTAGAATATGATCATCTTGAAATTTAAGTGATTATAATGTCAAAGTAGGCAAAACAAATATTTAAGATATTTTAATAAAATATCAATTTTGTCTTCTTAGATTTTGATTATGTTTGATATTTTAGTTCATTCCTTTATACAATTGATTATTAAAATTCATCTTTGTTATTTAGCATGAGGGAAGCTAATTAACACAAAACAAAAGATATTTTATTGTAAATATTTCTAACTTTGTCATGCTTGTAAACAATCATGATAATATCATATTATGACTCAAATTATCATGACATTCTTGATGTTTATTGAAATGTTTATGCTTTTGATAGAAAATAATAAACAAAAATCTCGAATAAGTCAAATTGACAATAATTTCATCCACATTTTGATATTTTTAACTTTTATGAAGAGGATCATCAACTAGGTTCATGGAAAAGGTAAACTTGATATTATTCAAACCATAAATTCTACGAGTGAGAATTTTTGCTCCTTGTTTAGATTTTCAGAAATTACAAGAAAGTTGATCGTCAAAAAAATTAAGTTGGTTCTCTTTTCAAATAAGATTTCTATGTTTGGAGTTTAGAATCATGCCTCGTGTACTTGATCCCAAAAAGGGTATAAGTATTAGATGACTAAAGGATTACTAGCTAATTCACAAAAGAGATACTTATTCCTCTCTCAATTATATTTATGCACTTGAAGGATATAGAATAGATTTTTTCTAACTTAACATGCAACAATCTTAGGGTGTTACATAAAGTATAAGCATTATGTTAAAAGATGACATTATTTCTATAAACTATTTAATTAATAAATATAACAAGCATAGTTTATAAGGTCACAATTCTTGATTTAATTTATATACATTTCAGTTCTATCATTAGATATGTTATTGCATACAAAGAAAGTTACAATATACAATGAAGATTTCAGTTTCTATTATATTATAACAATATTCTTAGCTCCTATATTTTAATGATGAATAACTTACATGATAGTTAAATGAAAAAAATTAATTTCAAGTCACTGGTTGGTAATGAGTTGAAACATTCCTATAAAAAGAAAGTATAAATATCTTATTAGTTGCCCATAATAAACTAGTATTGAACCATTAAAATATACTCATCCTAAACTTTAAGCGATTATAATATTAGAGTTGGCAAAACTAAAGTTTTGTAAAATATTTATACAATTGTGACATTTTAGATTTTTAATATGTTTGACTTTTTAGTTCACTCCTTTTAATAACCCATTATTAAAATTTATCTTTTTTAGGATATAAGTAAAAGAATTATCATAAAAGTAAAGATAAATAATTAAAAATATTTTCAGGTTTGCTATCCATAAATACAATAATGATAACATCATATTTTGATTTAAATTATCATAAGATAATAGATGTTTATTATAAAATATTATTCTTTTGATATAAAATAATCAACAAAGGACTCGAAAAAATCAAGCTGATAATCAATACATCCATATTTTAATATTTTTAACTTGTAAGAAGAGGATTATCAACTATATTCCTAGATAAAGTGAACAAGATATTATTCAAATAAAAAATTGTAATAGTGAGAATTTTCACTCCACATTTAGATTTTCACATATTACAAGAATACTAAATTGACCACATAAAAAACTATGTTGGTTCTCTTTTTAAATAAGAATTCTATACGTGGAGAGTTTTACACCATGCTTTATATACTTCATCTCAAGAAGAGCATAACATATTAAAAGACTAAGATATTACTTGGCAATTCATAAAGTAAACTCTAATTCCTCTCTTAGTTAATTTTATGCATTTGATGTTGAATATCAGATTTTGATGATGAAACCAATTTATAAGTGTTTATGTTTTAATCTGTGTTTTGAGTGACGTAGGATGCTTCGATCAGAATGAGACAATTAAAGCAGGAAAAATCATGTTATGCCAGGGGAAAACATGTTAGAAGATTGGACGTCGGGCCGGAGGAACGATCGACGTATCGACAAAAGGCTTCGGGCCGTAGATTCGGGCATCGAGCCAAGAAGAGCGAATATTACGCTAAGTAAATCGAAGTTGCAGAGGTCAACTGGCGATTGGGCAATAGGTCGCAAGAGAGGACGAAGCGTCGAAGATTCGGACGAAGCGCCGATTAACTAGTGACATACCGGACAACACTAGATTCAAGCTTAGTAATAATTGTCTAGATCGAAGTGGCTTTTTACATGTATAGGATTAACTACGATGCAAGGCATGAAGCAAAATGAAGTCTCGGATTCAAGATCAAGATCACGTTGGGAGTTCGAGAGTTCGTCGAAGGTCCGGACGTTCGTCGGAAGTTCTGGAGGAACCAACCGAGAAGTCTCGGAGCTTGCTAAAGAAGCTCATCAGAACTCGCCAAGAAGATCGTTGTGAAGTCTAGGAGCTTGCCGGGAGTCCGCTGAAACATTGCTGAGAGATTGTCAGAAGTTTGCCGAAAGAATAGACATAGGGACTTGTTTAGCTTAGCAAATGTCTTAGGATTTCGTAGTTAGCATGTAATTGGGCTTGGATTTGAGCCAACCCAATTAGGGGCCAGCTAGGCCCATGTAAGAACTGTGTTGGGCCCAATAAGAGGCCCAAATAGTGCTCCAAGAAATCTCACTATCGTGGTATAGTCTTCGAGACTGTGTCAGCCGGTGGTACCGCCAAGCACTGCCCCCCCAAGCGGTGGTACCGCCAAACCTGGGCGATGGTACTGCCTAGGGCAGTGTCAGTGTTAGACTGACACTGGGTGGTGGTACCATCCGTGCTTGGGGAACCTAAGGATGGGAAAGTTTTAGGCTCCAAGTTTGAATCAACTTGAAGCCTATAAATATCCCTCTCATCCCTAGGTAAAAACACAAGCACAGAGGATTAAAAAGTGATAAAACGCTGCTGCAATCTCTTTAGAAATTCTCTCCTCCATTGTAAGTTTAGAATTCTGTAAGAGAAGTGTGAGTGCTTGTAAGGGTTGCCTCCTATGCCCGTCAAAAGAAGAAAAGCTGTAAAAGGGTGGTTAGCCTTCGCCTATTGAAGGAAGGCCTCTAGTGGATGCCGGTGACCTCGTCGGAGGAGGAAGCCGAAAGTGGATGTAGGTCACAATTGACCGAACCACTCTAAAATCTCGGTTTGCATTTACTTTGAGCATCATTATTTATTGCAAACCTCTTTAATTGTTTACTACCTTCAAGCTATCTTTACGCTTTTACTTTGCCTTCAAAGTTAAGCATTTCCGAGTTCGATTTTCAACGTATGAAAAGATTTTCTAAAACTGACATTTTTATCCACTGCACTAATTCACCTACCACCACCACCCCCCCCCCAAGTGCGCTCTTGATCCTAACACTTGAAAGATATGAAATAATTTTTTTAAATTTAAATCTTAATAGTGTTATTTAAAGTATAAGTATCATGTTAAAAGATGATAATATTCTTATAAAATATATATAGATTTAATAAGCATAGTTTATAAATTGTATGATGTCACAATTCTTTATTCAACTTTTATACATTTCACTTCTACCATTTTATACATTATTAGATACTAAGGAAGTTGCCATATACAATTAAGATTTTAGTTTGCATGGATAGTTTTAAAATAATATAGCCTTATGAATAAAATTCAATTGACCCTAATCTTTATATTACCTCACTCTTGTGATGAATAATTCATCCATCTATGTTGAATCTCAGATTTTGATGATAAAAACTAATTGATAAGTGTTTTGATTTGATATGTGTTTTGAGTGACGCAGGTAGCTTCGATCAAGGAGAGACAATTAAAGCAAGAAGAATCATGTTGGGCCGGAGTGGAAAATGTCAGAAGATTGGACGTCAGGCCAGAGGAACGGTCGACGTATAGGCAAAAGGCTTCGGGCCGAGATCACGGGCATCGGGCCAAGAAGAGCGGACATTGTGCCAAGTAAATCGAAGTTGCGAAGGTCAATTGGCGATAGGGCAATAGGCCGTAAGAGAGGACGATGCGCTGAAGATTTGGACGAAGCGCCGATTAACTAATGACATACCAGACAACACTAGATTCAAGCTTAGTAATAATTGTCTAGATCAAAGTGGCTTTTTACATGTGCAGGATTAACTACAATAGCAAGGCATGAAGCAAAATGAAATCCGGGAGTCAAGATCGAGATCACGTTGGGAGTTCGAGAGTTCGTAGAAAGTCCGAACGTTCGTTGGATGTTCTAGAGAAACTAACTGAGAAGTCTCAGAGCTTGCTAGAGAAGCTCGTCAGAACTCACCAAGAAGATCATCGTGAAGTCTAGGAGCTTGCCGGGAGTCCGCCGGAACATTGCCGAGAGATCGTCGGAAGTTCACCGGAAGCTTGCCGAAAGAATAGACATAGGGACTTGTTTAGCTTAGCAAATGTTTTAGGATTTCGTAGTTAGTACATAATTAGGCTTGGATTTGGACCAACCTAATTAGGGGCTAACTAGGCCCATGTGAGAACTATGTTGGGCCCAATAAGAGGCCCAAACAATGCCCCAAGAAGTCTCACTATCGTGGCACAGTCTTCGAGACTATGTCAGGCAGTGGTACCGCCAGTCTAGGTAGTTGTACTGCCCTTGGCAGGGTGCCAAGCGATGGTATCGCCAGTTTGGATGGTGGTACTACCCAGCACTGCCCCCCGAGGCGGTGGTTCCACCAAACCTGGGCGATGGTACCGCCCGTGCCCGGGGAACCCAGGATGGAAAATTTTTAGGCTCCAAGTTTGAATCAACTTGAAGCCTATAAATACCCCTCTCATCCCTGGTTAAAGCACACAGCACAAAGAGTCTAAAAGCTAAGAAACGCTACTGTAATCTCTTTAGAATTTCCCTCCTCCAAGTCAAGTGTTAGAATCTTCTTTAGAGAGGAGAGTGAGTGCTTGTAAGGGTTATCTCCTAAACCCGGTAAAAGGAGAAGAGGGGTGTAAAAGGTGATTAGTGTTCGCATATTGAAGGAAGGTCTCTAGTGGACGCTAGTGACCTCGTCGGAGGAGGAAGCCGAAAGTGGATGTAGGTCACGTTGACCGAACCACTCTAAAACTACCGTGTTCTCCGGTTTGCATTTTATTCTTGTCATTTATATACTGCAAACTACTTTACTTAGTCACTATGCTTCCAAGTTATTAAGCTTTCGAAATCGATTTTCGTCGAAATCAGTTTTTATCGTACGAAAGATTTTTAAACCAATGTTATTTTACTGCTGCACTAATTCACTCCCCCTCTTAGTGCCGACCCCTTTCCGAACAATTGGTATCAGAGCCTCGTGATTTCTCAATTGGTTTAACACCCAAGAGAAATGGTTGTTTTCGGGTTTCAAGAGAGTTACTCTCTCATTCGTCTTTCCTTTTTCAATGGGACGGACTACACTTATTGGAAAACTCGAATGAGAGTTTTCTTGCTTTCATTGAATCTCGATTTATATCATATAGTCAAAAATGGATTTGAAATGTTTTCTCTTCCAATAAACCATTGGAATGATTTGGAGAAGAAGACGTTTTCTCTAAATGTAAAGGTTATAAATGCCGTGTTTTGCGCCTTAGATAGAAATGAGTTTAATCATGTTTTTACTTGCAAAATAGCTTTCGATATTTGGCACATTATCGAAATCACACACGAAGGCACGAATAGTGTTAAGGATTCTAAAGTTAATTTTTTAATGCATGATTTTGAACTATTTCATATGAAACCATTGGAGACATGTACACCCATTTTACGGATGTCGTCAATGGTTTAAAATCACTTGGTAAAAGTTTTTCGGATTTTGAACTCGTTAACAAGATCTTAAGATCACTTTTTAAAACTTGGGATTCAAAAGTAACGGCTTTACAAGAATCAAAAGATTTGAACCATTTCCCTCTCGAAGAACTTATCGGGTCCTTGATGACCTATGAAATGACGTGTAATACACGTAAAGAACTTGAGAACCATCTTCCAAAGAACATGAAGGATTTCAAACTTAGAACATTTGAAGACCACTCGAGCATAAGCTCAAGTGATGGTGAACATAGACTACTCACTAAGAAATTTAAAAAGTTTATGAAACAAGAATTAAAGAACAAGAACAAATAAACGCAACTACTTGCTTTGAACACAAGAAGAAGAACACAAAATGGGATGAATCGAGCTCCTCTGAAGATGAGGAGAAAATCAACAAAGGCGAGGTGGCAAACTACGCCTTAACGGCTTTTGACGTTGAGGTAATCAAAACACCTTTTGTTTATTTTGAAATTACATAATGCTTCTCATGACTTATTTTTAATTTAGTTTAAGAAAACTAAATATATTTTTTTAATTGCATGTTTAATGAAAATGTAAAAATAAAATTGGATCATGCTTACCTTTTTAATGATTTTAAAAATAATCATGAAAATTGTATGTTTCTAATAAACAAAATGATTTTGATTAAAAATGCCTTATGAAATCATGCTTGATAATTTATGATTATGCTTAATGAGTTTATCTTTCATAATGATGCATGATGATTTTTGAGATTTATGGATTATCGATTTTTACGTTAATGAACGTGGCCTTTTCAGTTTTAAACTATGATGTATGTTTTCATACAAAAACTTGAGCACATTGATTTGAAATCATGTTTAATAGTTTTATAATTCAAAATTATGCATGATGAATCTTGCAATTTACGAATTATCGATTTTTACCATAATGAAAGTGCCTTATTGATCTTTGTCGTAATAAATTTTGCACTTTCGGTTTTAGACATGATACATATTTTTATTTGGTATAAATAAAATAAAATCATATGAATTGAAACAACTAAAAAGAGGAAAAATTTTCTTGAAAATTATTTTTCTCTATCTTATTGATCTTGATGATTATTATGATATATCTATGTATGCCATTTTGAATCTCTTGAATGTAATATTGAGATTTTGATAATTTTGACGATTTGAATTTGAATAAGTTTTATCAAAATCATGATCTTGGTTTATTGGAATTACTTGAGATCTTCTTTATGAATCAAAATCTTATATCTCCTATGTTTCCTTTTATCATTTACTAAAGTGGAGATATATAAAACTAACCATGATCTTGATAATTATGTTTTGAAACTTTATGTAAATCAAGATCGTTCACCATGACTTCTTGCATTTTATTAAAGAAATTATTTATCAAAATAAATCATGTATTTTGGTATTTATATAATTTTTGATATTTTATCTCTCATGATATGATTTTTATGTACAATACCTTGTATTCATGAAATATATATCTTATCACCAAGTTCTTTTTGATATTCTTCATGTGATGATATGAATGCATGAAACATTCATGATATTATTTTCATGCATGCAATGATGAACTATTCATGATGAAAAATTGTTTTGATATCCACATCTTGATTTTTTCATCTTTATTATTTTACCTTTGTCATGATTTAGAAATTGACGTAAAAAGTCTTTCCTTATTTTTGACAATGACGAAAGGGGAGCAAAACATGCTAGAAAGCAAATTTGCTAGCTTGCACAATTCGAAAAGAGGCAGACTTGCTAGCTTGCTAATCTTAAAAAGGAAGCAAGAAGTGCTATCTTGCAAATCTCAAGAGAAGCAATGTTTGCCAAGTTACACATTTCAAAAAGAGGCAAAATAGTCCATCTTGCACATCTCAAAAGATGTAAAATTTTGCTAACTTTTTTATGTATAAAATTTGATAGCTTGCATACTATAAAATGATATAAATTTGCTAGCTTGTATGTTGAAAAACTTGCTTCTTGAACATCTCAAATTGTTAGCTTCCATGGTATAAAATAATGTAACATTTTGTTAGCTTGCATTTTTGCAAAGGAAGCAAAAATAATCGCACTTCTCAAAAGAGAAGAAATTGCTATCTTGAACATCACCAATAATTGCTAGCCTGAAATCTCAAGAAGAAGCAAATATGCCAACTTGCACATCTTTAAAATTGCTAGCTTGTATGAAGTAGAACATGCTATCTTACTACCTTGCATACCTACAACTTGATAGCTTGAATGTTCTAAGCATGATGTAACACTTGCTAAATTTTCTAGCTTATAAATTGCATGATGATAAAACTTGATATTATGTTTTTCATGCAACGAATTGAACTTGTATTCCAAACACATGAACAGTTGGAACTTCTTTTTGTTGATGACAAAGGGGGAGAAGTATGTTGATGTCATGCATGATTTGATCATGACATGTTGCTTGGATTTTTGAATCCAAGAGTTTCTATCAATATGGCATATTGATAGGGGGAGTTTGTTTAAACTCCAGGAGTTAAGGTTAACTCCATCATCAATTGGTTGTCATCATCAAAAAGGGGGAGATTGTTGAATCTCGGATTTTGATGATGAAAACCAATTGATAAGTGTTTTGATTTGATATGCGTTTTGAGTGATATAGGTAGCTTCGCTCAAGGATAGACAATTAAAGCAAGAAGAATCATGTTGGGCCGGAGTGGAAAATGTCAGAAGATTGGACGTCGGGTTGGAGAAACGGTCGACAGTATCGGTAGAAGGCTTCGGGCCTAGATCTCGGGCATCGGGCCAAGAAGAGCGGACATTGCGCCAAGTAAATCGAAGTTGCGAAGGTCAATTGGTGATTGGGCAATAGGCCGCAAGAGAGGATGATGCGCCGAAGATTTGGATAAAGCGTCGATTAACCAATGACATACCAGACAACACTAGATTCAAGCTTAGTAATAATTGTCTAGATTGAAGTGGCTTTTTACATATGCAGGATTAACTACAATAGCAAGGCATGAAGCAAAATGAAGTCCCGGAGTCAAGATCGAGATCACGTTGGGAGTTCGAGAGTTTGTCGGAAGTCCGGACGTTCGTCGAAAGTTCTGGAGGAACCAACCAAGAAGTCTCGGAGCTTGCTAGAGAAGCTCGTCGGAACTCGCCAAGAAGATCGTCGTGAAGTCTAAGAGCTTGTCGGGAGTCCGCCGGAACATTGCCGAGAGATCGTCGGAAGTTCGTCCGAAGCTCGGCGGAAGAATAGACATAGGGACTTATTTAGCTTAGCAAATATCTTAGGATTTCGTAGTTAGCATGTAATTGGGCTTGGATTTGGGTCAACCCAATTAGGGGCCAGCTAGGCCCATGTAAGAACTGTGTTGGGCCCAATAAAGGCCCAAATAGTGCCCCAAGAAGTCTCACGTCATGGCACAGTCTTCGAGACTGTGTTAGGTGGTGGTACTGTGCAGCATTACCCCCCAGGCAGTGGTACCGCCAAACCTGGGTAGTGGTACCGCCCAGGGTAGTGTTAGTGTCAAACTAACACTGGGCGTGTGGTACCGCCCAACCAGGCGGTAGTACCGCCCGTGCCCGGGAACCTGGGATGGGAAAGTTTTAGGCTCCAAGTTTGAATCAACTTGAAGCCTATAAATACCCCTTTAATCCTTGGTTAAAGCACACAAGCACAGAGAGTCTAAAGCACAGAAATACTGCGCAATTAGCAAAGAAATACTGCTGCAATCTCTTTAGAATTTCCTTCCTCCAAGTCTAAGTTTTAGAATTCTGTTTAGAGAGGAGAGTGACTGCTTGTAAGGGTTATCTCCTAAACCCGGTAAAAGGAGAAGAGGGGTGTAAAAGGTGATTGGCCTTCGCCTATTGAAGAAAGGCCTCTAGTGGACGCTGGTGACCTCGTCGAAGGAGGAAGCCCAAAGTGGACGTAGGTCACGTTGACCGAACCACTCTAAAACTACCGTGTTCTCTGGTTTGCATTTTATTCTTGTCATTTACATATGGCAAACTACTTTACTTAGTCACTACGCTTCCATATGCTTCCAAGTTATTAAACTTTGAAATTGATTTTTGTCGAAATCAGTCTTTATCGTACGAAAAATTTTTAAACCGACATTATTTTACCGCTGCACTAATTCACCCCCCTCTTAGTGCCGACCCCTTTCCTAATAATCTAGACATTACTTCAATAATGCAAATTTATTTTTCTATGAATAATCAAATGTTAGATCTATCACGTTTCGATGTCAACTTCTTATTGGCCTAACGATATTCCTTCTCTTAACGATAATGTAATTTTTTGCAATAGCATATATAGAGATTGCTTCAATATCATCATGAGAATTAAAATAGTTGGCTAAAATCTTATATTAGTAATAATATAGTTTCACTTGCTTATGATATTTGTAATAATATACGATCAATCATTATACTTGTTTAGATGTTAAAACTTATTATTAATAACACAAAGTTCACCTCAATGTGAACCATATAGATAAGTGGTTTGTAAAAATTTGTACTAATTTTTTTAATGCCATCAAGATAGCTTTTTTTTTTCTAATTTTGCTATATTATTCAACATTTTTTATAGTATCAGTATGATATTAAAATTTAGATCTTCTTTCAAAATATTTTACTAACATAAATTACTTTTACTTTTTAGTCATTGCTATCAAAGAGGACGATAGTTGAAGATGAGATCAGATCTATTGATATTACACCTTTAATCATACCTTCCCTTTATAATCCAATACACCTTACATCTCCTTGAACTAATTTTTCTAATATCATAAAAATAGATTATAATGCATTATGTATTATCATTATCTTACTATGTGATGAATAAAAAATAATAAAATTATAGTCTCTAATATTATCGATAAAATTGATATGGTTAGATGTCAACTTGAGGAAAAAATGACCCAAATGAAATTACAAATATCAACTTTAAGCAGTTATAGATTGTCCATAATCATGACAAGTATTATTATATCAAAGAAAGCTCTCTTTCTATATCTAGAAATAGAAACATCCATGTTTATAAGAAAAGAAGTTTTGATATCACTATTACCACATGAAATCAAGTTATATCATTATGTTGTAGAAATTTTCCAACAAGATAGATATTTTTTCGATATTATTCAATTATATAGTTTATTATTGTAAATATGCAATTCTTGTAATAGGGGTAGATTTTCAATTTCCTCTACAAATGCAAACCAATGTACATAACACTAACTCTATTAAAGTACAATTATATTATTAGCTACTAGGTTTTGATAATGAATAACGTAGTCGCTAGTTAAATGAACAAACTTTCAGTTCATGTCACTAGCATTTACCAAGTTGAAACATTTCTATAAAAAGAAACTCTCAATACATTATAATTTACCTATAATAAAATAATCTTAGAGCATTAGAATTTGCTCATCTTGAAATTAAAGTGATTGTAATGTCAATGTTGGCAAAACAAATATTTAAGATATTTTTATAAAATATCAAATTTGTCTTCTTAGATTTTCATTATGTTTGACTTTTTAGTTCACACCTTTATACAATTGATTATTAAAATTCATCTTTGTTATTTAGCACGAGGGAAACAAATTAACAAAAAATGAAAGATATTTTTTTACAATTTCTAACTTTGCCATTCTTGTTTAAAATCATGATAACATAATATTATTACTCAAATTATCATGATATACTTGATTTTTATTGAAATGTTTTATGCTTTTGATATAAAATAATGAACAAATATCTCCAATAAGTCAAATTGACAATAATTTCATCCACATTTTGATATTTTTAACTTGTACGAAGAGGATCATCAACTAGGTTCATGGAGAAGGTGAACTAGATATTATTCAAATCATAATTTCTAAGAGTGAGAATTTTTGCATCATGTTTAGATATTCAGAAATTACAAGAAAGTTTATCAGTCAAAAAAATTAAGTTGGTTTTATTTTCAAATAAGATTTCTATGTGTGGAGTTTAGAACCATGCCTCGTGTAATTGATCCCAAAAAGAACATAAAGTATTGAATGACTAAAGGATTACTAGCCAATTTGCAAAAGAGATGCTTATTCCTCTCTCAATTATATTTATGCATTTGAAGGATATAGAATAGATTTTTTTCAACTTACCATACGACAATCTTAGATTGTTACATAAAGTATAAGCATTATGTTAAAAGATGACATTATTTCTATAAAATATTTGATTAATAAATATAACAAGCATAGTGTATAAGGTCATAATTCTTTATTTAATTTATATACATTTACTTCTACCATTAGATATGTTATTGCATACAAAGAAAGTTACAATATACAATGAAGATTTCAGTTTCTAGACGACCATGGTTAGTTTCAAAAATTAAAACCTTATGCATAACGTTTAATTTATCCTAATCTTTAAAGCAACTCACTCTTATGACGAACAATTCATCCATCAAGATATATTAGTTCAATATTGTAAATTTTTTTACAAATAATCAAGTGGTGGCCCATCATGTTTCTAAGACAACTTCTCATTAGCCTGATGGTCTTCCTCCTCTTAACGACAATGTAATTTTTCCCGGTAGCGTCTGATGAGCTTGCACCAACATCATCTTCAGCATTAGAAGAGTTGGCAAAAATCTTAGGTTAGTAATAGTTATTATTTATTTATTTATAGTATTTGAAATAACGTATAATCCAGCATTATTGTAGTTTTGATATTAAAACTAATGATAAATAACACTAAGTTCTACTAAATGTAGACCATATAGGAAATATGTTACGTGAATAGTTATCTTCAATTCTTTTCATGCAAATCTAAAAGCTTATTTCTTTTACTAATTTTGCTATATTCAACAATAGTTTTTATTGCTTCGTATGCTTGTTAAAATTTAGATCTTGTTTCAAAATATTTTACTAATTGAATTAATTTTGTTCTTTAGCCATTGCTATCAAAGAGGCTATAGCCGGAGATGACATCAAATCATTCGATATAAAACCTTTTATCATTCCTCCTCTACATAATCCTGTAGTCCCTATACACCTATAGGCTCATTGTCTTAGTATCATAAACAATAAACTGTAATGCATTATGCATTATCATTATTTTACTTCGAGATGAACTTAAAAATTATTAAAATACATGTCTCTCAAATATTATCGATAAAATTGAAATGGTTAAATGTGAGCTTGTAGAAAAGATAACCCAAATGAAATTTCAAATATTAACTTTCATCCGTGAAAAGCATTATTATAACAATCGGTTCTCTGTTTTCTTGAAAAGAAGGTTCTATATAACTATTACCACAAAAAATACAGTTATGTCATTATATTACATAATTGTTCCAATATAATGTATTATTTTTTAATATTATTTAATTATATAGTCTATTACCATAAATTGAAAATTCGGGTTAGAATTCAATTTCCACTACAAAAGTAGACCAACACACAAAATCCTCACTCCATTATATTATAACAATATTCTAAGCTCTTATATTTTAATGATGAATAACTTGCATGATAGTTAAATGAAAAATTTTAATTTCAAGTCACTAGTTGGTAATGAGTTGAAACATTGCTATAAAAAGAGAGTATAAATACCTTATTAGTTGCCCATGATAAACTAGCATTGGACCATTAAAATACACTCATCCTGAACTCTAAGTAGGTTATAATCTTCGAGTAGGCAAAACTAAAGTTTTGTAAAATTTTTATACAATTGTGACATTTTAGATTTTTAATATGTTTGACTTTTAATTCACTCCTTTTAACAATACATTATTAAAATTTATCTTTTTTAGGATTTGAGTAAAAGAATTAACATAAAAGCAAAGATAAATAATTACAATATTTTAAGGTTTATTATCCATAAATACAATATTGATAACATCATATTTTGATTTAAATTATCATGAGATAATATATGTTTATTTTAAAATATTATTCTTCTGATATGAAATAATCAACAAAGGACTCGAACAAGTCAAGTTGATAATTAATTTATCCATATTTTAATATTTTTAACATGTACGAAGAGGATCATCAACTATATTCCTGAACAAGGTGAACAAGATATTATTCAAATATAAAATTTTAATAGTGAGAATTTTAATCAATATTTATATTTTAACATATTACAAGAATACTAAATTGACAGCATAAATAATTAAGTTAGGACTCTTTTCAAATAAGAATTCTATGCGAGGAGAGTTTTACACCATGCTTTATATACTTCATCTCAAGAAGAGCATAACATATTTAACTACTATGGTATTAATTATTAATTCACAAAGTAAACTTTAATTCCTCTCTTAGTTACTTTTATGCACTTGAAAGATATGAAATATTTTTTTAAATTTAAATCTTAATAGTGTTATATAAACTGTAAGTTTAATGTCAAAAGATGATAATAAAATATTACTTTATGGATATAACAAGCATAGTTTATAAATTGTATGATGTCACGATTCTTTATTCAACTTTTATACATTTCACTTCTTCCATTTTATACATTATTAGATACTACGGAAGTTGCTATATGTAATGAAGATTTCAGTTTACATGAAAAGTGTTAAAATAATATAGCCTTATGCATAAATTCAATTGACCCTAATCTTTATATTACCTCAATCTTGTGATGAATAATTCATCCATCTACACATTACTTCAATAATACAAAATTTATTTTTTTACGAATAATGAAATGTTAGTCCATCAAGTTTCGAAGACAACTTCTTATTGGCCTAACGATCTTCCTTCTTTTAACTGACAATGTAATTTTTTGCATGAGCATATAAAGAGATTACTCCAATATCATCTTGAGAATTAGAATAGTTGGCTAAAATCTTATATTAGTAATAATATAGTTTCACTTGCTTAAGATATTTGGAATAATATACGATCATGCATTATGCATTTTTGATGTTAAAACTTATGATTAATAACACAAAGTTCACTTCAATTTGGACAACAAAAATAAGTGGTTTGTGTAAATTTGTCTAGTTTCTTTAATGCCATCAAGATAGCTTTTTTTTTAAACTAATTATGCTATATATTCAACATTTTAGATAATATCATATAATTATTAAAATTTAGATCTTGTTTCAAAATATTTTACTAACATGAATTACTTTTACTTTTTAGTCATTGCTATCAATAGGGTGATAGTTGGGGATGAGATCAGATCTATTGATAATAAACCTTTAATAAAACCTCCCATTTATAATCCAGTACACCTTACATCTCCTTGAGCTAATTTTTTCTAATATCATAAAAAATAAATTTTAATGCATTATGCATTATCATTATCATAATATGTGATGAATAAATAATGATAAAATAAAAGTCTCTAATACTATCGATAAAATTGATATGGTTAGATGTCAACGTGAGGAAAAAATTACCCAAATGAAATTATAAATATCAATTTTGAGCAGTTATAGATTGTCTATAATCATGACAAGTATTATTATATCAAAGAATACTCTCTTTCTATTTCTAGAAATAGAAACATCAAGTTTATAAGAAAAGAAGTTTTGACATCACTATTACCACATGAAATCAAGTTATATCATTATGTTGCAGAAATTTTCCAACAAGATGGATATTTTTTTCGTTATTATTAAATTATATAGTTTATTATTGTAAATGTGAAATTTTGTAATAGGGGTAGATTTTCAATTTCCTCTACAAATGCAAACCAATGTACAAAACACTAACTCTATTAAAGTACAATTATATTATTAGCTACTAGGTTTTGAAAATGAATAACGTAGTCACTAGTTAAATGAACAAACTCTCAGTTCATGTTACTAGTATTTACCAAGTTGAAACATTTATATAAAAAGAAACTCTCAATACATTATAATTTACCTATAATAAAATAATCTTAGAGCATTAGAATTTGCTAATCTTGAAATTAAAGTGATTGTAATATCAATGTTGGCAAAACAAATATTTAAGATATTTTTATAAAATATCAAATTTGTCTTCTTAGATTTTCATTATGTTTAACTTTTTAGTTCACACCTTTATACAATTGATTATTAAAATTCATCTTTGTTATATAGCACGAGGGAAACAAATTAACAAAAAACGAAAGATATTTTTTTATAAATATTTCTAACTTTGCCATAATTATTTAAAATCATGATAACATAATATTATTACTCAAATTATCATGATATACTTGATTTTTATTGAAATGTTTTGTGCTTTTGATGTAAAATAATGAACAAACATCTCCAGTAAGTCAAATTGACAATAATTTCATTCACATTTTGATATTTTTAACTTGTACGAAGAGGATCATCAACTAGGTTCATGGAGAAGGTGAACTAGATATTATTCAAATCATAATTTCTAAGAGTGAGAATTTTTGCATCATGTTTAGATTTTCAAAAATTACAAGAAAGTTGATCGTCAAAAAAAATTAAGTTGGTTTTATTTTCAAATAAGATTTCTATGTATAGAGTTTAGAACCATGCCTCGTGTAATTAATCCCAAAAAGAACATAAAGTATTGGATGACTAAAGGATTACTAGCCAATTTGCAAAAGAGACGCTTATTCCTCTTTCAATTATATTTATGCATTTGAAGGATACAGAATAGATTTTTTTCAACTTATCATATGACAATCTTAGATTGTTACATAAAGTATAAGCATTATGTTAAAAGATGACTATTATTTCTATAAAATATTTGATTAATAAATATAACAAGCATAGTGTATAAGGTCATAATTCTTTATTTAATTTATATACATTTTACTTCTACCATAGATATGTTATTGTATAAAAGAAAGTTATAATATATAATGAAGATTTCAGTTTCTAGACGATCAATGGTCAGTTTCAAAAATTAAAACCTTATTCATAACGTTTAATTGATCCTAATCTTTAAAACAACTCGCTCTTGTGACGAACAATTCATCCATCAAGATATATTACTTCAATATTATAAATTTTTTTTACAAATAATCAAGTGGTGGCCCATCATGTTTCTAAGACAACTTCTCATTAGCCTGATGGTCTTCCTCCTTTTAACGACAATGCAATTTTTCCCGGTAGCATCTGATGATCTTGCACCAACATCGTCTTCAGCATTAGAAGAGTTGGCAAAAATCTTAGGTTAGTAATAGGTATTATTTATTTGTTTATAGTATTTGAAATAGCGTATGATCCAGCATTATTGTAGTTTTGATATTAAAACTAATGATAAATAACACTAAGTTCTACTAAATGTAGACCATATAGGAAATATGTTACGTGAATAGTTATCTTCAATTCTTTTCATGCAAATCTAAAAGCTTATTTCTTTTACTAATTTTGCTATATTCAACAATAGTTTTTATTGCTTCGTATGCTTGTTAAAATTTAGATCTTGTTTCAAAATATTTTACTAATTGAATTAATTTTGTTCTTTAGCCATTGCTATCAAAGAGGCTATAGCTGGAGATGACATCAAATCATTCGATATAAAACCTTTTATCATTCCTCCTCTACATAATCCTGTAGTCCCTATACACCTATAGACTCATTGTCTTAGTATCATAAACAATAAACTGTAATGCATTATGCATTTCATTATTTTACTTCGAGATGAACTTAAAAATTATTAAAATACATGTCTCTCAAATATTATCGATAAAATTGAAATGGTTAAATGTGAGCTTGTAGAAAAGATAACCCAAATGAAATTTCAAATATTAACTTTCATCCGTGAAAAGCATTATTATAACAATCGGTTCTCTGTTTTCTTGAAAAGAAGGTTCTATATAACTATTACCACAAAAAATACAGTTATGTCATTATATTACATAATTGTTCCAATATAATGTATTATTTTTTAATATTATTTAATTATATAGTCTATTACCATAAATTGAAAATTCGGGTTAGAATTCCAATTTCCACTACAAAAGTAGACCAACACACAAAATCCTCACTCCATTATATTATAACAATATTCTAAGCTCTTATATTTTAATGATGAATAACTTGCATGATAGTTAAATGAAAAAATTTTAATTTCAAGTCACTAGTTGGTAATGAGTTGAAACATTGCTATAAAAAGAGAGTATAAATACCTTATTAGTTGCCCATGATAAATTAGCATTGGACCATTAAAATACACTCATCCTGAACTCTAAGTAGTTATAATCTTCGAGTAGGCAAAACTAAAGTTTTGTAAAATTTTTATACAATTGTGACATTTTAGATTTTTATATGTTTGACTTTTTAATTCATTCCTTTTAATAATACATTATTAAAATTTATCTTTTTTAGGATTTGAGTAAAAGAATTAACATAAAAGCAAAGATAAATAATTACAAATATTTTAAGGTTCATTATCCATAAATACAATATTGATAACATCATATTTTGATTTAAATTATTATGAGATAATATATGTTTATTGTAAAAAATTATTCTTCTGATATGAAATAATTAACAAAGGACTTGAACAAGTCAAGTTGATAATCAATATATCCATATTTTAATATTTTTAACATGTACGAAGAGGATCATCAACTATATTCCTGAACAAGGTGAACAAGATATTATTAAATATAAAATTTTAATAGTGAGAATTTTCAATCAATATTTAGATTTTAACATATTACAAGAATACTAAATTGACAGCATAAATAATTAAGTTGGGACTCTTTTCAAATAAGAATTCTATGCGTGGAGAGTTTTACACCATGCTTTATATACTTCATCTCAAGAAGAGCATAACATATTTAACTACTATGGTATTAATTATTAATTCACAAAGTAACTTTAATTCCTCTCTTAGTTACTTTTATGCACTTGAAAGATATGAAATATTTTTTTTAAATTTAAATCTTAATAGTGTTATATAAACTGTAAGTATCATGTCAAAAGATGATAATAAAATATTTACTTTATGGATATAACAAGCATAGTTTATAAATTGTATGATGTCACGATTCTTTATTCAACTTTTATACATTTCACTTCTTCCATTTTATACATTATTAGATACTACGGAAGTTGCTATATACAATGAAGATTTCAGTTTACATGAAAAGTGTTAAAATAATATAGCCTTATGCATAAATTCAATTGACCCTAATCTTTATATTACCTCAATCTTGTGATGAATAATTCATCCATCTACACATTACTTCAATAATACAAAATTTATTTTTTTTACGAATAATGAAATGTTAGTCATCACGTTTCGAAAACAACTTCTTATTGGCCTAACGATCTTCCTTCTTTTAACGATAATGCAATTTTTTGCACGAGCATATAAAGAGATTACTCCAACATCATCTTGAGAATTAGAATAGTTGGCTAAAATCTTATATTAGTAATAATATAGTTTCACTTGCTTAAGATATTTGGAATAATATACGATCATGCATTATGCATTTTTAATGTTAAAACTTATGATTAATAACACTAAAGTTCACTTCAATGTGGACAACAAAAATAAGTGGTTTGTGTAAATTTGTCTAGTTTCTTTAATGCCATCAAGAGCTTTTTTTTTAAACTAATTATGCTATATATTCAACATTTTAGATAATATCATATGATTATTAAAATTTAGATCTTGTTTCAAAATATTTTACTAACATGAATTACTTTTATTTTTTAGTCATTGCTATCAAAAGGGTGATAGTTGGGGATGAGATCAGATCTATTGATAATAAACCTTTAATAAAACCTCCCATTTATAATCCAGTACACCTTACATCTCCTTGAGCTAATTTTTTCTAATATCATAAAAAATAAATTTTAATGCATTATGCATTATCATTATCATAATATGTGATGAATAAATAATGATAAAATAAAAGTCTCTAATACTATCGATAAAATTGATATGGTTAGATGTCAACGTGAGGACAAAATTACCCAAATGAAATTATAAATATCAATTTTGAGCAGTTATAAATTGTCTATAATCATGACAAGTATTATTACTATCGAAGAATACTCTCTTTCTATTTCTAGAATAGAAACATTCATGTTTATAAGAAAGAAGTTTTGACATCACTATTACCACTTGAAATCAAGTTATATCATTATGTTGCAGAAATTTTTCCAACAAGACAGGATATTTTTTTCGTTATTATTAAATTATATAGTTTATTATTTTAAATGTTAAATTTTTGTAATAGGGGTAGATTTTCAATTTCCTCTACAAATGCAAACCAATGTACATAATACTAACTCTATTAAAGTACAATTATATTATTAGCTACTAGGTTTTGAAAATGAATAACGTAGTCACTAGTTAAATGAACAAACTCTCAGTTCATGTCACTAGTATTACCAAGTTGAAACATTTATATAAAATGAAACTCTCAATACATTATAATTTACCTATAATAAAATAATCTTAGAGCATTAGAATTTGCTAATCTTGAAATTAAAGTGATTGTAATGTCAATGTTGGCAAAACAAATATTTAATATATTTTTATAAAATATCAATTTTGAGCAGTTATAAATTGTCTATAATCATGACAAGTATTATTACATCGAAGAATACTCTCTTTCTATTTCTAGAATTAGAAACATTCATGTTTATAAGAAAAGAAGTTTTGACATCACTATTACAACTTGAAATCAAGTTATATCATTATGTTGCAGAAATTTTTCAACAAGACAGATATTTTTTTCGTTATTATTAAATTATATAGTTTATTATTTTAAATGTTAAATTTTGTAATAGGGGTAGATTTTCAATTTCCTCTACAAATGCAAACCAATGTACATAACACTAACTCTATTAAAGTACAATTATATTATTAGCTACTAGGTTTTGAAAATGAATACGTAGTCACTAGTTAAATGAACAAACTCTTAGTTCATGTCACTAAGCATTTACCAAGTTGAAGCATTTCTATAAAAATGAAACTCTCATACATTATAATTTACCTATAATAAAATAATCTTAGAGCATTAGAATTTGCTCATCTTGAAATTAAAGTGATTGTAATGTCAATGTTGGCAAAACAAATATTCAAGATATTTTTATAAATATCAAATTTGTCTTCTTAGATTTTATTATGTTTACTTTTTAGTTCACACCTTTATACAATTTATTATTAAAATTCATCTTTGTTATTTAGCACGAGGGAAACAAATTAACAAAAAACGAAAGATATTTTTTTACAAATATTTCTAACTTTGCCATACTTGTTAAAATCATGATAACATAATATTATTACTCAAATTATCATGATATACTTGATTTTTATTGAAATGTTTTGTGCTTTTGATGTAAAATAATGAACAAACATCTCCAATAAGTCAAATTGACAATAATTTCATCCACATTTTGATATTTTTAACTTGTACGAATAGGATCATCAACTAGGTTCATGGAGAAGGTGAACTAGATTTTATTCAAATCATAATTTCTAAGAGTGAGAATTTTTGCATCATGTTTAGATTTTCAGAAATTACAAGAAACTTGATCATCAAAAAAATTAAGTTGGTTTTATTTTCAAATAAGATTTCTATGTATAGAGTTTAGAACCATGCCTCGTGTAATTGATCCCAAAAAGAATATAAAGTATTGGATGACTAAAGGATTACTAGCCAATTTGCAAAAGAGATGCTTATTCCTCTCTCAATTATATTTATGCATTTGAAGGATACGGAATAGATTTTTTTCAACTTACCATACAGCAATCTTATATTGTTACATAAAGTATAAGCATTATGTTAAAAGATGACATTTTTTCTATAAGATATTTGATTAATAAATATAACAAGCATAGTGTATAAGGTCATAATTCTTTATTTAATTTAAATACATTTTACTTCTACCATGAGATATGTTATTGCATACAAAGAAAGTTATAATATACAATGAAGATTTCAATTTCTAGACGACCATGGTCAGTTTCAAAATTTAAAACCTTATTCATAACGTTTAATTGATCCTAATCTTTAAAACAACTCACTCTTGTGATGAACAATTCATCCATCAAAATATATTACTTCAATATTGTAAATTTCTTTTACAAATAATCAAGTGGTGGCCCATCATGTTTCTAAGACAACTTCTTATTAGCCTGATGGTCTTCCTCCTTTTAACGACAATGTAATTTTTCCCGGTAGTATCTGATGAGCTTGCACCAACATCGTCTTCAGCATTAGAAGAGTTGGCAAAAATCTTAGGTTAGTAATAATTATTATTTATTTGTTTATAGTATTTGAAATAGCGTATGATCCAGCATTATTGTAGTTTTGATATTAAAACTAATGATAAATAACACTAAGTTCTACTAATGTAGACCATATAGGAAATATGTTACGTGAATAGTTATCTTCAATTCTTTTCATGCAAATCTAAAAGCTTATTTCTTTTACTAATTTTGCTATATTCAACAATAGTTTTTATTGCTTCGTATGCTTGTTAAAATTTAGATCTTGTTTTCAAAATATTTTACTAATTGAATTAATTTTGTTCTTTAGTCATTGCTATCAAAGAGGCTATAGCCGGGAGATGACATCAAATCATTCGATATAAAACCTTTTATCATTCCTCCTCTACATAATCCTGTAGTCCCTATACACCTATAGGCTCATTGTCTTAGTATCATAAACAATAAACTGTAATGCATTATGCATTTCATTATTTTACTTCGAGATGAACTTAAAAATTATTCAAATACATGTCTCTCAAATATTATCTATAAAATTGAAATGGTTAAATATGAGCTTGTAGAAAAGATAACTCAAATGAAATTTCAAATATTAACTTTCATCCATGAAAAGCATTATTATAACAATCGGTTCTCTGTTTTCTTGAAAAGAAGGTTCGATATAACTATTACCACAAAAAATATAGTTATGTCATTATATTACATAATTGTTCCAATATAATGTATTATTTTTTAATATTATGTAATTATATAGTCTATTACTATAAATTAAAAATTTGGGTTAGAATTCCAATTTCCACTACAAAAGTAGACCGACACACAAAATCCTCACTCCATTATAATATAACAATATTCTAAGCTCTTATATTTTAATGATTTATAACTTGCATGATAGTTAAATGAAAAAATTTAAATTTTAAGTCACTAGTTGGTAATGAGATGAAACATTGCTATAAAAAGAGGGTATAAATATCTTATTAGTTGCTCATGATAAACTAGCATTGGACCATTAAAATACACTCATCCTAAACTCTAAGTATTTATAATATTTGAGTAGGCAAAACTAAAGTTTTGTAAAATTTTTATACAATTGTGACATTTTAGATTTTCTATATGCTTGACTTTTTAATTCATTCCTTTTAACAATACATTATTAAAATTTATCTTTTTTAGGATTTGAGTAAAAGAATTAACATAAAAGCAAAGATAAATAATTACAAATATTTTAAGGTTCATTATCCATAAATACAATATTGATAACATCATATTTTGATTTAAATTATCATGAGATAATATATGTTTATTATAAAATATTATTCTTTTGATATGAAAATAATCAACAAAGGACTCGAACAAGTCAAGTTGATAATCAATATATCCATATTTTAATATTTTTAACATATACGAAGAGGATCATCAACTATATTCCTAAACAAGGTGAATAAGATATTATTCAAATATAAAATTTTAATAGGGAGAATTTTTAATCAATATTTAGATTTTAACGTATTACAAGAATACTAAATTGACAGCATAAATAATTAAGTTGGGGCTCTTTTCAAATAAGAATTCTATGCGTAGAAAGTTTTACACCATGCTTTATATACTTCATCTCAAGAAGAGCATAAATTATTTAACTACTATGGTATTAATTATTAATTCATAAAGTAAATTTAATTTCTCTCTTAGTTACTGTTATGCACTTGAAAGATATGAAATATTTTTTAAAAAATTTAAATCTTAATAGTGTTATATAAACTGTAAGTATCATGTCAAAAGATGATAATAAAATATTTACTTTATGGATATAACAAGCATAGTTTATAAATTGTATGATGTCACGATTCTTTATTCAACTTTTATACATTTCACTTCTTCCATTTTATACATTATTAGATACTACGGAAGTTGCTATATGCAATGAAGATTTTTGTTTACATGAAAAATATTAAAATAATATAGTCTTATGCATAAAATTTAATTGACCCTAATCTTTATATTACCTCAATCTTGTGATGAATAATTCATCCATCTACACATTACTTCAATAATACAAAATTTATTTTTTTTACGAATAATGAAATGTTAGTCCATCACGTTTAGAAGACAACTTCTTATTGGCCTAACGATCTTCCTTCTTTTAACGACAATACAATTTTTTGCACGAGCATATAAAGAGATTACTTCAACATCATATTGAGAATTAGAATAGTTGGGTAAAATCTTATATTAGTAATAATATAGTTTCACTTGCTTAAGATATTTGGAATAATATACGATCATGCATTATGCATTTTTGATGTTAAAACTTATGATTAATAACACAAAGTTCACTTCAATGTGGACAACAAAAATAAGTGGTTTGTGTAAATTTATCTAGTTTCTTTAATCCCATCAATAGAGCTTTTTTTTAAACTAATTATGCTATATTATTCAATATTTTAGATAATATCATATAATTATTAAAATTTAGATCTTGTTTCAAAATATTTTGCTAACATGAATTACTTTTATTTTTTAGTCATTGCTGTCAAAAGAGTGATAGTTGGGGATGAGATCAGATCATCTTGAGAATTAGAATAGTTGGCTAAAATATTATATTAGTAATAATATAGTTTCACTTGCTTAAGATATTTGGAATAATATACGATCATGCATTATGCATTTTTGATGTTTAAACTTATGATTAATAACACAAAGTTCACTTCAATGTGGACAACAAAAATAAGTGGTTTGTGTAAATTTGTCTAGTTTCTTTAATGCCATCAAGATAGCTTTTTTTAAAACTAATTATGCTATAATATTTAACATTTTAGATAATATCATATTATTATTAAAATTTAGAACTTCTTTCAAAATATTTTACTAACATGAATTACTTTTATTTTTTAGTCATTTCTATCAAAAGGGTGATAGTTGGGGATGAAATCAGATCTATTGATAATAAACCTTTAATAAAATCTCTCATTTATAATCCAATACACCTTACATCTCCTTGAGCTAATTTTTTCTAATATCATAATAAATAAATTTTAATGCATTATGCATTATCATTATCATAATATGTGATGAATAAAAAATGATAAAATAAAAGTCTCTAATACTATCGATAATATTGATATGGTTAGATGTCAACGTGAGGAAAAAATTACCCAAATGAAATTATAAATATCAATTTTGAGCAATTATAGATTGTCTATAATCATGACAAATATTATTATATCAAATAATACACTCTTTCTATTTCTAGAAATAGAAACATCCAAGTTTATAAGAAAAGAAGTTTTGACATCACTATTACCACATGAAACAAATTAACACACAATGAAAGATATTTTTTTACAAATATTTCTAACTTTGCCATGCTTGTTTAAAATCATGATAACATCATATTATGACTCAAATTATCATAATAAACTTGATGTTTATTGAATAGTTTGTACTTTTGATATAAAATAATAAACAAACATCTCGATTAAGTCAAATTAACATTAGTCAAATTGACATTAATGAATAAAAACACTCTTTCTATTTCTAGAAATAGAAACATCCAAGTTTTTAAGAAAAGAAGTTTTGACATCATTATTACCATATGAAATCAAGTTATCTCATTATGTTGCAAAAATTTTCCAACAAGACGGATATTTTTTTCGTTATTATTAAATTATATAGTTTATTATTATAAATGTGAAATTTTTGTAATAGGGGTTGATTTTCAATTTCCTCTACAAATGCAAACCAATGTACATAACACTAACTCTATTAAAGTACAATTATATTATTAGCTATTAGGTTTTGATAATGAATAAGTTGACAGCATAAATAATTTAGTTGGGACTCTTGTCAAATAAGAATTCTATGCGTGGAGAGTTTTACACCATGCTTTATATACTTCATCTTAAGAAGAGCATAACATATTTAACTCTTATGGTATTAATTATTAATTCACAAAGTAAACTTTAATTCCTCTCTTAGTTACTTTTATGCAATTGAAAAATATGAAATATTTTTTTAAAATTTAAATCTTAATAGTGTTATATAAACTATAAGTATCATGTTAAAAGATGATAATGTTCTTATAAAATATTTACTTTATGGATATAACAAGCATAGTTTATAAATTGTATGATGTCACGATTCTTTATTCAACTTTTATACATTTAACTTCTACCATTTTATACGTTATTAGATACTAAGGAAGTTGCTATATACAATGAAGATTTCAGTTTGCATGGAGCGTTTTAAAATAATATAGCCCTATGCATAAAATTCAATTGACCCTGATCTTTATATTACCTCATTCTTGTGATAATAATTCATCTATCTAGATATTACTTCAATAATATAAAATTTATTTTTCTACAAATAATCAAATGTCTGTCCATCACATTTTGAAGTCAACTTCTAATTGGCCTAATGATCTTCCTTCTCTTAATGACAATGTAATTTTTTACACTAGCATATAAAAAGATTGCTCCAACATCATTTTAAGAATTAGAATAGTTAGCTAAAATCTTATATTAGTAATAATATAGTTTCACTTGCTTATGATATTTGAAATAATATACGATCAAGCATGATGCTTGTTTTGATGTTAAAACTTATTATTAATAACACTAAGTTTACCTCAATTTGGACCATACAGATAAGTGATTTGTGAAAATTTGTTTAGTTTTTTAATGCCATCAAGATAGCTTTTTTTTTTTACTAATTTTGCTATATTATTCAACATTTTATATAGTACCGTATGATTATTAAAATTTATATCTTCTTTCAAAATATTTTACTAACATGAATTACTTTTATTTTTAACCATTGATATCAAAGAGGTGATAGTTGGAGATGAGATCTGATCTATTGATATTAAACCTTTTATCATACCTCCCCTTTATAACCCCATACACCTTACATCTCCTTGAGCTAATTTTTTTAATATCATAAAAATAAATTATAATACATTATGAATTATTATTATCTTACTGTGTGATGAATAAAAAATAATAAAATAAAAGTCTTTAATACTATCGATAAAATTGATATGGTTAGATGTCAATTTGAGAAAAAAATGACCCAAATGAAATTATAAATATCAACTTTGAACGGTTATAGATTGTCCATAATCATGATAAGTATTATTATATCAAAGAATACTTTTTTTCTATTTCTAGAAATGGAAACATCCAAGTTTGTAAGAAAAGAAGTTTTGACATCACTATTACCACATAAAATCAAGTTATACAATTATGTTTCTAAAATTTTCCAACCAGATGGATATTTTTTTATATTATTTAATTATATAGTTTATTATTATAAATGTGTAATTCTTTTAATAGGGGTAGATTTTTAATTTCCTCTACAAATGTAAACTAATGTACATAACACTAACTCTGTTAAAGTACAATTACATTATTAGCTACTAGGTTTTGATAATGAATAACTTAGTCGCTAGTGAAATTAATAAATTCTCAGTTCAAGTCAATAGAATATACCAAGTTAAAACATTATTACAAAAAGAAACTCTTAATACATTATAAGTTACCTATAATAAAATAATCTTAGAGTTTTTTTTTTTGGGTAAGTAATCTTAGAGCATTTGAATATGCTCATCATGAAATTCAAGTGATTGTATTGTTAAAGTAGGCAAAACAAGTATTTAAGATATTTTAATAAAATATCAATTTTATCTTCTTCGATTTTGATTATGTATGACTTTTTAGTTTACTATGTTATATTATTGATTTTTAGAATTCATCTTTGTTATTTAGTATGTGAGAAACAAATTAACACAAAACAATAGATATTTTTTTACAAATATTTCTAACTTTGCCATGCTTATATACAAACATGATAATATTATATCATGACATACTTGATATTTATTGAAATATTTTGTGCTTTTGATATAAAATATGAACAAATATCTCAAATAAGTCAAATTGACAATAATTTCATCCATATTTTGAAAATTTTAATTTGTTCAAAGAGGATCAACAACTAGGTTCAAGGAAAATGTGACTAGATTATCATTNAATAAATAATTTTTAATGTATTATGCATTATCATTATCATATCATAATATGTGATGAATAAAAAATGATAAACTAAAATCTCTAATACTATCGATAAAATTTATATTATAGATGTAAACATGAGAAAAAAATGACCCAAATGAAATTATAAATATCATTTTGAGCTGTTATAGATTGTCCATAATCATGACCAGTATTATTATATCAAAGAATGCTAGTTTTTCTATTTCTAGAAATATAAACATCAAATTTATAAGAAACAAAGTTTTAACATCACTATTACCAATAAAATTAAGTTATATCAGTATGTTGCAAAAATTTTCCAACAAGATAGATATTTGTTTGATATTATGCAATTATATAGTTTATTATTGTAAATGTGCAATTCTTGTAATAGAGGTGATTTTCAATTTCCTCTACAAATGCAAACAATGTACAAAACACTAACTCTATCAAAGAACAATTA
The DNA here is from genome assembly GCA_004837865.1 of Musa balbisiana. Lineage (NCBI taxonomy): Eukaryota > Viridiplantae > Streptophyta > Magnoliopsida > Zingiberales > Musaceae > Musa > Musa balbisiana. The sequence continues at coordinate 40,553,334 of CM017188.1, read as the reverse complement.
TATTATTGAGCTACTAGGTTTTGATAATGAATAACGTAGTCGCTAGTTAAATGAACAATTTCTTTGTTCAAATCACTAGCATTTACCAAGTCAAAATATATCTATAAAAAGAAACTCTCAATACATTATAAGTTACCTATAATAAAATAATCTTTAGAGCATTAGAATTTGCTCGTCTAGAAATTTAAGTAATTGTAATGTTAATGTTGGCAAAACAAATATTTAAGATATTTTAATAAAATATCAAATTTGTTTCTTAGATTTTGATTATGTTTGGCTTTTTAGTTCACACCTTTACATAATTGATTATTAAAATTCATCTTTGTTATTTAGCATGAGAGAAACAAATTAACAAAAAATGAAAGCTATTTTTTACAAATATTTCTAACCTTGTCATGCTTGTTTAAAATCATGATAACATCATATTATGACTCAAATTATCATGATATACTTGATGTTTATTGAAATGTTTTGTGCTTTTGATATAAAATAATGAACAAACATCTCTAGTAAGTCAAATTTACAATAATTTCATCCACATTTTGATATTTTTAACTTGTACGATGAGATTCATCAACAAGGTTCACGGAGAAGGTGAACTAGATATTATTCAAATCATAATTTCTAAGTGTGAGAATTTTTGCACCATGTTTAGATTTTTTGAAAATACAAGAAAGTTGATCATCAAAAAAATTAAGTTGGTTATATTTTCAAATAAGATTTCTATGTGTGGAGTTTAGAACCATGCCTCTTGTAATTGATCCCAAATAGAACATAAAGTATTGGATGACTAAATGAATTACTAGTCAATTTACAAAAGAGATGCTTATTCCTCTCTTAATTATATTTATGCACTTGAAGGATATGGAATAGATTTTTTTCAACTTACCATACAACAATCTTAGATTATTACATAAAGTATAAGCATTATGTTAAAAGATGACATTATTTCTATAAAATAATTAATTAATAAATATAACAAGCATAGTGTATAACGTCATAATTCTTTATTTAAGTTATATACATTTCAGTTCTACCAGGAGATATGTTATTGCATACAAAGAAAGTTACAATATTACATGAAGATTTCAGTTTCTAGACGACAATGGTCAGTTTCAAAAAACTAAAACCTTATGCATAACGTTTATTTGATCCTAATCTTTAAAGCAACTCACTCTTGTGATGAACAATTCATCAATCAAGATATATTACTTCAATATTATAATTCTTTTTTACAAATAATCAATTGGTTGCCATCATGTTTCTAAGATAACTACTCAATAGCCTGATGGTCTTCCTCGTCATAAAGACAATACAATTTTTCCCGGTAGCATCTAATGAGCTTGCTCCAACATCATCTTTAGCATTAGAAGAGTTGGCAAAATTCTAAGGTCAGTAATAATAATATTTATTTATTTATAGTATTTGAAATAGCGTATGATCCAGTATTATTGTAGTTTTGATATTAAAACTAATGATAAATAAAAACAAGTTCTACTAATGTGGTAAATATAGGAAATATGTTACGTGAAGAGTTATATTCAACTATTTTCATTGCAAATCTAAAAGCTTCTTTTTTTTACTAATTTTGTTATATTCGACAATAGTTTTTATTGCTTCGTATGCTTATTAAAATTTAGATCTTGTTTCAAATATTTTACTAATTGAATTAATTTTGTTCTTTAGCCATTGCTATCAAAGAGGGTATAGCTAGAGATGACATCAAATCATTCGATATAAAACCTTTTATCATTCCTCCTCTACATAATCCTGTAGTCCCTATACACCTATAGGGCTCATTGTCTTAATATCATAAACAATAAACTGTAACGCATTATGCGTTGTTATTATTTTACTTTGAGATGAAACTAAAAATTATTAAAATACATGTCTCTAAATTATTATCAATAAAATTGAAATAGTTAAATGTGAGCTTGTAGAAAAGATAACCCAAATTAAATTTCAAATATTAACTTTCATCCGTGAAAAGCATTATTATAACAATCGGTTCTATGTTTTCATGAAAAATACGTTGGATATAACTATTGCCACATAAAATATAGTTATGTCATTATATTACATAATTGTTCCAATATAATGTATTGTTTCTCAATATTATTTAATTATCTAGTCTATTGCCATAAATTGACAATTCGTGTGAGCGGATTAGAGTTCCAATTTCCACTATAAAAGTAGACCAACACACAAAATCCTCACTCCATTATATTATAACAATATTCTAAGCTCTTATATTTTAATGATGAATAACTTACATGATAGTTAAATGAAAAATTTTTAATTCCAAGTTACTAGTTGGTAATGAGTTGAAACATTGCCATAAAAAGAAAGTATAAATACCTTATTAGTTGCCCATGATAAACTAGCATTGGACCATTAAAATATACTCATCCTGAACTCTAAGTGGTTATAATCTTAGAGCTAGCAAAACTAAAGTTTTGTAAATTTTTTATACAATTGTGACATTTTAGATTTTTAATATGTTTGACTTTTTAGTTCACTTCTTTTAACAATACATTATTAAAATTTATCTTTTTTAGGATTTGAGTAAAAGAATTAACATAAAAGCAAAGATAAATAATTGCAAATATTTTTAGGTTTATTATCTATAAATACAACATTGATAACATCATATTATGATTTAAATTATCATGAGATAATAGATGTTTATTGTAAAATATTATTCTTTGATATAAAATAATCAACAATGGACTCGAACAAGTCAAGTTGACAATCAATACATCCGTATTTTAATATTTTTAACTTGTACGAAGAGGATAATCAACTATATTCCTGAACAAGATGAATGAGATATTATTGAAATATAAAATTGTAATAGTGAGAATTTTCAATTCACATTTAGATTTTTACATATTACAAGAATACTAAATTGACAACATAAAAAATTAACTTAGGTCTATTTTCAAATAAGAATTCTATGCGTGGAGAGTTTTACACCATGTTTTATATATTTCATCTCAAGAAAAGTATAACATATTAAACTACTAAGGTATTAATTAGTAATTCACAAAATAAACTTTAATTCCTCTCTTAGATACTTTTATGCACTTGAAAGATATAAATATTTTTTTAAAATGTAAATCTTAATAGTAGTTATATAAACTATAAAGTATCCTGTCAATAGATGGTAATATTCTTATAAAATATTTACTTTATGGATATAACAAGCATAGTTTATAAATTGGATGATGTCATGATTCTTTATTCAACTTTTATACATTCACTTCTTCCATTTTATACATTATTAGATACTACGGAAGTTGCTATATACAATGAATATTTCAGTTATTGAAAAGCGTTAAAATAATATAACCTTATGCATAAAATTCAATTGACCCTAATCTTTATATTACCTCACTCTCATGATGAATAATTCATCCATCTATACATTACTTCAATAATACAAAATTTATTTTTTCTACGAATAATAAAATGTTAGTCCATCACATTTTGATGGACAACTTCTTCTTGGCCTAATTATCTTCCTTCTTTTAACGACAATGCAATTTTTTGCACTAGCATATAATAATGCTCCACATCATCTGAGAATTAGAATAGGTTGGCTACAATCTTATATTAGTAATAATATAGTTTCACTTGCTTAAGCTATCTGGATAATATATGATCCACACATTATTACATGTTTCGATGTTAAACTGTAATTAATAACACCAAGTTCACCGTAAGTGGACTATAAAATAAGTGGTTTGTGAAAATTTGTTTAGTTTTTTAATGCCATCAAGATAGCTTTTTTTTAAACTAATTATGCTATATTATTCAACATTTTAGATAATATCATATGATTATTAAAATTTAGATCTTTTTTCAAAATATTTTACTAATATGAATTACTTTTATTTTTTAACTCATTGCTATCAAAGTGGTGATAGTTGGGGATGAGATCAGATCTATTGATATTAAACCTTTAATCATATCTCCACTTTATAATCCAATACACCTTACATCTCCTTTGAGCTAATTTTTTCTAATATATAAACAATAAATTTGAATGCATTATGCAATATCATTATCATAATATGTGACGAATAAAAATGATAAAATAAAAGTCTCTAATACTATCGATAAAATTGATATGGTTAGATGTCAACATGAGAAAAAAATGACCCAAATGAAATTATAAATATCAATTTTGAGCTGTTATAGATTGTCCATAATCATGAGATGTATTATTATATCAAAAAATGCTCTCTTTCTATTTCTAGAAATACAAACATCCAAGTTTATAAGAAACAAAGTTTTAACATCACTATTACCATATAAAATCAAGTTATATCAGTACGTTGCAGAAATTTTCCAACAAGATAGATATTTTTTTGATATTATTCAATTAGATAGTTTATTATTGTAAATGTGCAATTCTTGTAATAGGGGTAGATTTTCAATTTCCTCTACAAATGCAAACCAATGTACAAAACACTAACTCAATTAAAGAACAATTATATTATTAGTTACTAGGTTTTGATAATGGATAATGTAGTTGCTAGTTAAATGAACAATTTCTTAGTTCAAATCACTAGCATTTACCAAGTCAAAACATATCTATAAAAAGAAACTCTCAATACATTATAAGTTACCTATAATAAAAAATCTTAGAGCATTAGAATTTGCTCATCTAGAAATTTAAGTAATTGTAATGTCAATGTTAGCAAAACAAATATTTAAGATATTTTAATAAAATATCAAATTTGTTTTCTTAGATTTTGATTATGTTTGACTTTTTAGTTCACACCTTTACACAATTGATTATTAAAATTCATCTTTGTTGTTTAGCATGAGAGAAACAAATTAACACAAAATGAAAGATATTTTTTTACAAATATTTCTAACTTTGCCATGCTTGTTTAAAATCATGATAACATCATATTATGACTCAAATTATCATGATATACTTGATGTTTATTGAAATGTTTTGTACTTTTTATATAAAATAATGAACAAACATCTTCGATAAGTCAAATTCACAATAATTCCATCCACATTTTGATATTTTTAACATGTACGACGAGAATCATCAACAAGGTTCATGGAGAAGGTGAACTAGATATTATTCAAATCATAATTTCTAAGTGTGAGAATTTTTGCACCATGTTTAGATTTTCAGAAATTACAAAAAAGTTGATCGTCAAAAAAATTAAGTTGGTTCTATTTTCAAATAAGATTTCTATGTGTGGAGTTTAGAACCATGCCTCGTGTAATTGATCCCAAATAGAACATAAAGTATTGGTTGACTAAAGGATTACTAGCCAATTTACAAAAGAGATGCTTTTCCTATCTTAATTATATTTATGCATTTGAAGGATATAGAATAGACTTTTTTCAACATACCATACAATAATCTTAGATTGTTACATACAGTATAAGCATTATGTTGAAAGATAACATTATTTTTATAAAATAATTAATTAATAAATATAACAAGTATAGTGTATAAGGTCATAATTCTTTATTTAATTTATATATATTTCAGTTCTACCATGAGATATGTTATTGCATACAAAGAAAGTTACAATATCCAATGAAGATTTCAGTTTCTAGATGACAATGGTCAGTTTCAAAAAACTAAAACCTTACGCATAACGTTTACTTGATCCTAATCTCTAAAGCATCTCACTCTTGTGATGAACAATTCATCCATCAAGATATATTACTTTAATATTATAAATTTTTTTACAAATAATCAAGTGTTGGCCCATCATGTTTCTAAGACAACTTCTCATTAGCTTGATGGTCTTCCTCCTCATAACGAAAATGTAATTTTTCCCGGTAGCATCTGATGCGCATGCTCCAACATCATCTTCAGCATTAGAAGAGGTGGCAAAAATCTTAGGTCAGTAATAATTATTATTTATTTATTTATAGTATCTGAAATAGCGTATGATCCAACATTATTGTAGTTTTGATATTAAAACTAATGATAAATAAAACCAAGTTCTACTAAATGTGGACCATATAGGAAATATGTTACATGAAGTGTTATCTTCAATTCTTTTCATGCAAATCTAAAAGCTTGTTTCTTTTACAAATTTTGCTATATTGTTCAATAGTTTTTATTGCTTCATATGCTTGTTAAATTTTAGATCTTGTTTCAAAATATTTTATTAATTGAATTAATTTTATTCTTTAGACATTGCTATTAAAGAGGCTATAGCTGGAGATGACATCAAATCATTCGATATGAAACCTTTCATCATTCCTCCTCTACATAATCCTGTAGTCCTTATACACCTATAGGCTCATTGTCTTAATATCATAAACAATAAACTGTAATGCATTATGCGTTGTTATTATTTTACTTTGAGATGAACTAAAAATTATTAAAATACACGTCTCTAAATTATTATCAATAAAATTGAAATGGTTAAATGTGAGCTTGTAGAAAAGATAACCCAAATTAAATTTCAAATATTAACTTTCATATGTGAAAAGCATTATTATAACAATCGGTTCTATGTTTTCTTGAAAAAAGGTTGAATATAACTATTGCCACATAAAATAGAGTTATGTCATTATATTACGTAATTATTCCAATATAATATATTATTTCTCAATATTATTTAATTATATAGTCTATTGCCATAAATTGACAATTCATGAGAGCGGGTTAGAGTTCCAATTTCCACTACAAAAGTAGACCAACATACAAAATGCTCACTCCATTATATTACAATAATATTCTAAGGCTCTTATATTTTAATGATGAATAACTAACATGATAGTTAAATAAAAAAAATTTAATTTCAAGTCACTAGTTGGTAATGAGTTGAAACATTGCTATAAAAAGAAAGTATAAATACATTATTAGTTGCCCATGATAAACTAGCATTGGACCATTAAAATACACTCATCCTGAACTTTAAGTGGTTATAATCTTAGAATAGGCAAACCTAAAGATTTGTAACATTTTTATACAATTGTGACATTTTAGATTTTTAATATGTTTGACTTTTTAGTTCACTCCTTTTAACAATACATTATTAAAATTTATATTTTTTAGGATTTGAGTAAAAGAATTAACATAAAAGGAAAGATAAATAATTGCAAATATTTTCATGTTTATTATCTATAAATACAATATTGATAACATCATATTCTAATTTAAATTATCATGAGATAATAGATTTTTATTGTAAAATATTATACTTCTGATATAAAATAATCAACAAAGGACTCGAACAAGTCATGTTGACAATCAATACATCCATATTTTAATATTTTTAACTTGTATGGAGAGGATCATCAACTATATTCCTGAAGAAGGTGAATAAGATATTATTCAAATATAAAATTGTAATAGTGAGAATTTTCAATCCACATTTAGATTTTTATATGTTACAAGAATACTAAATTGACAACATAAAAAATTAACTTAGGTCTCTTTTCAAATAAGAATTCTATGCGTGGAGAGTTTTACACCATGTTTTATATACTTCATCTCAAGAAAAGCATAACATATTAAACTAGTAAGGTATTAATTAGTAATTCATAAAATAAACTTTAATTCCTCTCTTAGATACTTTTATGCACTTGAAAGATATAAATAATTTTTTTAAAATGTAAATCTTAATAGTGTTATATAAACTATAAGTATTATGTCAATAGATGATAATATTCTTATTAAATATTTACTTTATGGATATAACAAGCATACTTTATAAATTGGATGATGTCATGATTCTTTATTCAACTTTTATACATTTCACTTCTTCCATTTTATACATTATTAGATACTACGGAAGTTGCTATATAGAATGAATATTTAAGTTTACATGAAAAGTGTTAAAATAATATAGCCTTATGCATAAAATTCAACTGACCCTAATCTTTATGTTACCTCACTCTTGAGATGAATAATTCATCCATCGACACATTACTTCAATAATGCAAAATTTATTTTTTCTACGAATAATGAAATGTTAGTCCATCACATTTTGAGGACAACTTTTTCTTGGCCTAATTATCTTCCTTCTTTTAACGACAATGTAATTTTTTGCAATGGCATATAAAGAGATTGCTCCAACATCATCTTGAGAATTAGAATAGTTGGCTAAAATCTTATATTAGTAATAATATAGTTTCACTTGCTTAAGATATTTGGAATAATATATGATCACACATTATGCATGTTTCGATGTTAAAACTTGTAATTAATAACACCAAGTTCACCTCAATGTGGACTATAAAAATAAGTGGTTTGTAAAAATTTCTCTAGTTTTTTTAATGCCATCAAGATAGCTTTTTTTGAAACTAATTATGCTATATTATTCAACATTTTAGATAATATCATATGATTATTAAAATTTAGATCTTCTTTCAAAATATTTTACTAATATTAATTACTTTTAATTTTTAGCCATTGCTATCAAAGAGGTGATAGTTGGGGATGAGATCAGATCTATTGATATTAAACCTTTAAGCATACCTCCACTTTATAATCCAGTACAACTTACATCTCCTTGAGCTAATTTTTTTTAATATCATAAACAAAAATTTTAATGCATTATGCATTATCATTATCATAATATGTGATGAATAAAAAATGACGAAATAAAAGTCTCTAATACTATCGATAAAATTGATATGATTAGATGTCAACATGAGAAAAAAATGACCCAAATGAAATTATAAATATCAATTTTGAGCTGTTATAGATTGTCCATAATCATGACAAATATTATTATATCAAAGAATGCTCACTCTCTATTTCTAGAAAGAGAATCATCCAAGTTTATAAGAAACAAAGATTGAACATCACTATTACCACATAAAATCAAGTTATATTAGTATGTTGCAGAAATTTTCCAACAAGATGGATATTTTTTTTGATATTATTCAATTATATAGTTTATTATTGTAAATGTGCAATTCTTGTAATAGGGGTAGATTTTTAATTTCCTCTACAAATGCAAATCAATGTACATAATACTAACTATATTAAAGTACAATTATATTATTAGCTACTAAATTTTGATAATGAATAACGTAGTCGCTAGTTAAATGAACAAATTCTTAGTTAAAAAACTAGCATTTACCAAGTCAAAATATATCTATAAAAAGAAACTCTCAATACATTATAAGCTACCTATAATAAAATAATCTTCGAGTATTAGAATTTGCTCATCTTGAAATTTAAGTAATTGTAATGTCAATGTTGGCAAAACAACTATTTAAGATATTTTAATAAAATAAAAATTTGTCTTCTTAGATTTTAATTATGTTTGACTTTTTAGTTCACACCTTTACACAATTGATTATTAAAATTCATCTTTGTTATTTAGCATGAGAGAAAAAATTAACACAAAATGAAAGATATTTTTTTACAAATATTTTAACTTTGCCATGCTTGTTTAAAATCATGATAATATCATATTATGACTCAAATTATCAAGATATACTTGATGTTTATTGAAATGTTTTGTGGTTTTGATATAAAATAATGAACAAACATCTCCAATAAGTCAAATTGACAATAATTTCATCCACATTTTGATATTTTTAACTTGTATAATGAGGATCATCAACAAGGTTCATGGAGAAGGTGAACGAGGTATTATTCAAATAATAATTTCTAAGAGTGAGAATTTTTGCACCATGTTTAGATTTTCAGAAATTACAAGAAAGTTTATCGTAAAAAAACTTAAGTTGGTTCTATTTTCAAAGAAGATTTCTATGTGTGGAGTTTAGAACCATACCTCGTGTAATTGATCCAAAATAGAAATAAAGTATTTAATGACTAAAGGATTACTAGCCAATTTACAAAAGAGATGCTTATTCCTCTCTTAATTATATTTATGCAGTTGAAGGATATGGAATAGATTTTTTTCAACTTACCATACAACAATCTTAGATTGTTACATAAAGTATAAGCATTATGTTAAAAGATGACATTATCTCTATAAAATATTAATTAATAAATATAACAAGCATAGTGTAGAAGGATATAATTCTTTATTTAATTTATATATATTTCAATTCTACCATGAGATATGTTATTGCAAGCAAAGAAAGTTACAATATTTTCATTTTCTAGACGACAATGGTTAGTTTCAAAAAACTAATACCTGATGCATTACGTTTATTTGATCCTAATCTTTCAAGCAACTCACTCTTGTGATGAACAATTCATCCATCAAAATATATTACTTCAATATTATAAATTTTTTTTACAAATAATCAAGTGTTGGCCAATCATGTTTCTAAAACAACTTCTCATTAGCCTGATGGTCTTCCTCCTCATAACGACAATGTAATTTTTCCCGGTAGCATCTGATGAGCATGCTCCAACATCATCTTCAGCATTAGTAGAGGTGGCAAAAATCTTAGGTCAATAATAATTATTATTTAATTATTTATAGTATCTGAAATAGCGTATGATCCAGCATTATTGTAGTTTTTATATTAAAACTAATGATAAATAAAACCAAGTTCTACTAAATGTGGACCATATAGGAAATATGTTATGTGAAGAGTTATATTCAATTATTTTCATTCAAATCTAAAAGCTTATTTTTTTTACTAATTTTGCCATATTCGACAATAGTTTTTATTGCTTCGTATGCTTATTAAAATTTAGATCTTGTTTCAGAATATTTTACTAATTAAATTAATTTTGTTCTTTAGCCATTGCTATCAAAAAGGCTATAGCTGGAGACATCAAATCATTCGATATGAAACCTTTCATCATTCCTCCTCTATATAATCCTGTAGTCCTTATACACCTATAGGCTCATTGTCTTAATATCATAAACAATAAACTGTAATGCATTATACGTTGTTATTATTTTACTTTGAGATGAACTAAAAATTATTAAAATACATGTCTCTAAATTATTATCAATAAAATCGACATAGTTAAATGTGAGCTTGTAGAAAAGATAACCCAAATTAAATTTCAAATATTCACTTTCATCCGTGAAAAGCATTATTATAACAATCGGTTCTATGTTTTCTTGAAAAAAAGGTTGGATATAAGTATTGCCACATAAAATATAGTTATGTCATTATATTATGTAATTGTTCCAATATAATATATTATTTCTCAGTATTAATTAATTATATAGTCTATTGCCATAAATTGACAATTCGTGAGAGCGGGTTAGAGTTCCAATTTCCACTACAAAAGTTGACCAACACACAAAATCCTCACTCCATTATATTCAACAATATTCTAGTCTCTTATATTTTAATGATCAATAACTAACATGATAGTTAAATGAAAAAAATTTAATTTCAAGTCACTAGGTGGTAATGAGTTGAAACATTGCTATAAAAAGGAAGTATAGATACCTTATTAGTTGCCCATGATAAACTAGCATTGGACCATTAAAATACACTCATCCTAAACTTTAAGTGATTATAATCTTAGAGTAGGCAAAACTAAAGATTTATAAAATTTTTATACAATTGTGACATTTTAGATTTTTAATATATTTGACTTTTTAGTTCACTCCTTTTAACAATACATTATTAAAATTTATCTTTTTTAGGATTTGAGTAAAAGAATTAACATAAAAGTAAAGATAAATAATTGCAAATATTTTTAGTTTATTATCTATAAATACAATATTGATAACATCATATTTTGATTTAAATTATCATGAGATAATATATGTTTATTATAAAATATTATTCTTCTGATATAAAATAATCAATAAAGTACTCGAACAAGTCAAGTTCACAATCAATACATCCGTATTTTAATATTTTTAACTTGTACGAAGAGGATCATCAACTATATTCCTGAAAAAGGTGAACAAGATAGTATTAAAATATAAAATTGTAATAGTGAGAATTTTCAATCTACATTTAGATTTTTACACATTACAAGAATACTAAATTGACAACATAAAAAATTAACTTAGGTCTCTTTTCAAATAAGAATTCTATGCGTGGAGAGTTTTACACCATGTTTTATATACTTCATCTCAAGAAAAGCATAACATATTAAACTACTAAGGTATTAATTAGAATTCACAAAATAAACTTTAATTCCTCTCTTAGTTACTTTTATGCACTTGAAAGATATAAAATAATTTTTTTAAAATGTAAATATTAATAGTGTTATGTAAACTATAAGTATCATGTGAATAGATGAAAATATTCTTATAAAATATTATTCTTCTGATATAAAATAATCAATAAAGTACTCGAACAAGTCAAGTTCACAATCAATACATCCGTATTTTAATATTTTTAACTTGTACGAAGAGGATCATCAACTATATTCCTGAAAAAGGTGAACAAGATAGTATTAAAATATAAAATTGTAATAGTGAGAATTTTCAATCTACATTTAGATTTTTACACATTACAAGAATACTAAATTGACAACATAAAAAATTAACTTAGGTCTCTTTTCAAATAAGAATTCTATGCGTGGAGAGTTTTACACCATGTTTTATATACTTCATCTCAAGAAAAGCATAACATATTAAACTACTAAGGTATTAATTAGAATTCACAAAATAAACTTTAATTCCTCTCTTAGTTACTTTTATGCACTTGAAAGATATAAATAATTTTTTTAAAATGTAAATATTAATAGTGTTATGTAAACTATAAGTATCATGTGAATAGATGAAAATATTCTTATAAAATATTTACTTTATGGATATAACAAGCATACTTTTAAATTGGATGATGTCTGATTCTTTCTTCAACTTTTATACATTTCACTTCTTCCATTTTATACATTATTAGATACTACGGAAGTTGCTATATACAATGAATATTTCAGTTTACATAAAAAGTATTAAAATAATATAGCCTTATGCACAAAATTCAATTTATCCTAATCTTTATATTACCTCACTCTTGTGAAGAATAATTCATCTATCTACACATTACTTTAATAATGCAAAATTTATTTTTTTTACGAATAATGAAATGTTAGTCCATCACATTTTAAGGACAACTTCTTCTTGGCCAAATTATCTTCCTTCTTTTAACGACAATGCAATTTTTTGCCTAGATATAAATTTTTGCACTAGCATATAAAGAGATTGCTCCAACATCATCTTGAGAATTAGAATAGTTGGCTAAAATCTTATACTAGTAATAATATAGTTTCACTTGCTTAAGATAATTGAAATAATATATAATCAAGCATTATGCATGTTTTGATGTTAAAACTTATGATTAATAACACCAAGTTCACCTCAATGTGGACCATAAAAATAAGTGGTTTGTGAAAATTTGTCTAGTTTTTTTAATGCCATTAAGATAGCTTTTTTTTAAACTAATTATGCTATATTATTCAACATTTTAGATAATATCATATAATTATTAAAATATAGATCTTCTTTCAATATATTTTACTAATATGAATTACTTTTATTTTTTAGCCATTGCTATCAAAGAGGCGATAGTTGGGGATGAGATCAGATCTATTGAAATTAAACCTTTAATCATACCTCTACTTTATAATCCAATACACCTTATATCTCCATGAGCTAATTTTTTCTAATATCATAAACAAAAAACTTTAATGCATTATGCATTATCATCATCATAATATTTGATGAATAAAAAATGATAAAATAAAAGTCTCTAATACTATCGATAAAATTGATATGATTAGATGTCAACATAAGAAAAAAATGACCCAAATGAAATTATAAATATCAATTTTGAGCTGTTATAGATTGTCCATAATCATGACAATTATTATTATATCAAAGAATGCTCTCTTTCTATTTCTAGAAATAAAAACATCCAAGGTTATAAGGAACAAAGTTTTAACATCACTATTACCACATAAAATCAAGTTATATCAGTATGTTGCAGAAATTTTCCAACAAGATGGATATTTTTTTTGATATTATTCAATTAGATAGTTTATTATTGTAAATGTGCAATTCTTGTAATAGGGGAAGATTTTCAATTTCCTCAACAAATGCAAACCAATGTACAAAACACTAACTCTATTAAAAAACAATTATATTAGCTACTAGGTTTTGATAATGAATAACGTACTCGCTAGTTAAATAAACAATTTCTTAGTTCAAATCACTAGCATTTACCAAGTCAAAACATATCTATAAAAAGAAACTCTCAATACATTATAAGTTACCTATAATAAATAATCTTAGAGCATTAGAATTTGCTCATCTAGAAATTTAAGTATTGTAATGTCATTGTTGGCAAAACAAATATTTAAGATATTTTAATAAAATATCAAATTTGCCTTTTTAGATTTGATTATGACTCAAATTATCATGATATACTTGATATATATCAAATTTGCCTTTTTAGATTTTGATTATGACTCAAATTATCATGATATACTTGATATTTATTGAAATATTTTGTGCTTTTGATATAAAATAATGAACAAACATCTCCAACAAGTCAAATTGACAATAATTTCATCCACATTTTGATATTTTAACTTGTACGAAGAGGACCATCAACTATATTCCTGAAAAAGGTGAACAAGATAGTATTCAAATATAAAATTGTAATAGTCAGAATTTTCAATCCACATTTTGATTTTTACATATTACAAGAATACTAAATTAACAACATAAAAAATTAACTTAGGTCTCTTTTCAAATAAGAATTCTATGTGTGGAGAGTTTTATACCATGTTTTATATACTTTATCTCAAGAAAATCATAATATATTAAACTACTAAGGTATTAATTAGTAATTCACAAAATGAACTTTAATTACTCTCTTAGTTACTTTTATGCACTTGAAAGATATAAATAATGTTTTAAAATGTAAATCTTCATAGTGTTATATAAACTATAAGTATCATGTCAATAGATGATAATATTCTTATAAAATATTTACTTTGTTGATATAACAAGCATAGTTTATAAATTTGATGATGTTATGATTCTTTATTCAACTTTTATACATTTCACTTCTTCCATTTTACACATTATTAGATACTACGGAAGTTGCTATATACAATGAATATTTCAGTTTACATGAAAAGTGTTAAAATAATATAGCCTTATGTATAAAATTCAATTGACCCTAATTTTTATATTACCTCACTCTTGTGATGAATAATTCATCCATCTACACATTACTTCAATAATGCAAAATTTATTTTTTTTACGAATAATGAAATGTTAGTCCATCACATTTTGAGGACAACTTCTTCTTGGCCTAATTATCTTCCTTCTTTTAACGACAATGTAATTTTTTGCACTAGCATATAAATAGATTGCTCCAACATCATCTTAAGAAATAGAATAGTTGGCTAAAACCTTATATTAGTAATAATATAGTTTCACTTGCTTAAGATATTTGGAATAATATATGATCACGCATTATGCATGTTTCGATGTTAAAACTTGTGATTAATAACACCAAGTTCACCTCAATGTGCACCATAAAAATAAGTGGTTTGTGAAAATAGGTCTAGTTTTTTTAATGCCATCAAGATAGCTTTTTTTTAAACTAATTATGCTATATTATTCAACATTTTAGATAATATCATATGATTATTAAAATTTAGATCTTCTTTCAAAATATTTTACTAATATGAAATACTTTTATTTTTTAGCCATTGCTATCAAAGAGGTGATAGTTGGGGATGAAATCCGATCTATTGATATTAAACCATTAATCATACCTCCACTTTATAATTCAGTACACCTTACATCTCCTTGAGCTAATTTTTTCTAATATCATAAACAATAAATTTTAATGCATTATGCATTATCATTATCATAATATGTGATGAATAAAAAATGATAAAATAAAAGTCTCTAATACTATCGATAAAATTGATATGATTAGATGTCAGCATGAGGAAAAAATGACTCAAATGAAATTATAAATATCAATTTTGAGCTGTTATAGATTGTCCATAATCATGATAATTATTATTATATCAAAGAATGCTCTCTTTCTATTTCTAGAAATAGAAACATTCAAGGTTATAAGGAACAAAGTTTTAACATCACTATTACCACATAAAATCAAGTTATATCAGTATGTTGCAAAAATTTTCCAACAAGATAGATATTTTTTTTAATATTATTCAATTTGATAGTTTATTATTGCAAATGTGCAATTCTTGTAATAGGGGTACATTTTCAATTTCCTCTACAAATGCAAACCAATGTACAAAACATGAACTCTATTAAAGAACAATTATATTAGAAGCTACTAGTTTTATAATGAATAACGTAATCGCTAGTTAAATGAACAATTTCTTAGTTCAAATCTCTAGCATTTACCAAGTCAAAACATATCTATAAAAAGAAACTCTCAATACATTATAAGTTACCTATAATAAAATAATCTTAGAGCATTAGAATTTGCTCATCTAGAAATTTAAGTAATTGTAATGTCATTGTTGGCAAAACAAATATTTAAGATATTTTAATAAAATATCAAATTTGTCTTTTAAATTTTGATTATGTTTAACTTTTTAGTTCACACCTTTACACAATTAATTATTAAAATTCATCTTTGCTATTTAGCATGAGAGAAACAAATTAACACAAAATGAAAGATATTTTTACCAATATTTCTAACTTTGCCATGCTTGTTTAAAATCATGATAACATCATATTATGACTCAAATTATCAAGATATACTTGATGTTTATTGAAATATTTTATGCTTTTGATATAAAATAATGAACAAACATCTCCAATAAGTCAAATTGACAATAATTTCATCCACATTTTGATATTTTTAACTCTATGACGAGGATCATCAACAAGGTTCACGAAGAAGGTGAACTAAATATTATTCAAATCATAATTTCTAAGTGTGAGAATTTTTGCACCATGTTTAGATTTTCAGAAATTACAAGAAAGTTGATCGTCAAAAAAATTAAGTTTGTTCTATTTTCATATAAGATTTCTATATGTAGAGTTTAGAACCATGCCTCGTGTAATTGATCCCAAATAGAACATAAAGTATTGGATGACTAAAGGATTACTAGCCAATTTACAAAAGAGATGCTTATTCCTCTCTTAATTATATTTATGCACTTGAAGGATATGGAATAGATTTTTTTCAACTTACCATACAACAATCTTAGATTGTTACATAAAGTATAAGCATTATGTTAAAAGATAACATTATTTCTGTAAATTAATTAATTAATAAATATAAAAAGCAAAGTGTATAAGGTCATAATTCTTTATTTAATTTATATACATTTCAGTTCTACCATGAGATATGTTATTGCATACAAAGAAAGTTACAATATACAATGAAGATTTCAGTTTCTAGATGACAATTGTCAGTTTCAAAAAACTAAAACCTTATGCATAACGTTTATGTGATCCTAATCTTTAAAGCAACTCACTCTTGTGATGAACAATTCATCCATCAAGTTATATTACTTCAATATTATAAATTTTTTTTACAAATAACCAAGTGTTGGCCCGTCATGTTTCTAAAACAACTTTTCATTAGCCTGATGGTCTTCCTCCTCATAATGACAATGCAATTTTTCCCGGTAGCATCTGATGAGCATGCTCCAACATCGTCTTCAACATTAGAAGAGTTGGCAAAAATCTTAGGTCAGTAATAATTCTTATTTATTTATTTATAGTATTTGAAATAGCGTATGATCCAACATTATTGTAGTTTTGATATTAAAACTAATGATAAATAAAACCAAGTTCTACTAAATGTGGACCATATAGGAAATATGTTACGTGAAGAGTTATCTTTAATTATTTTCATGCAAATCTAAAAACTTGTTTCTTTAACTAACTTTGCTATATTCAGTAATAGTTTTTATTGCTTCGTATGCTTGTTAAAATTTAAATCATGTTTCAAAATATTTTACTAATTGAATTAATTTTTTTCTTCAGCCATTGCTGTCAAAGAGGCTATAGTTGGAGATGATATTAAATCATTCGATATAAAACCTTTTATCATTCCTCCTCTACATAATCCTGTAGTCCCTATACACCTATAGGCTCATTGTCTTAATATCATAAACAATAAACTGTAATGCATTATGCATTGTCATTATTTTACTTCGAGATGAACTAAAAATTATTAAAATATATATCTCTCAATTATTATCGTTAAAATTGAAATGGTTAAATGTGAGCTTGTAGAAAAGATAACCCAAATGAAATTTCAAATATTAACTTTCATCCGTGAAAAGGTTAACGACAATGTAATTTTTCCCGATAGCATCTGATGAGCTTGCTCCAACATCATCTTCAACATTATAAGAGTTGGCAAAAATCTTAGGTCTGTAATAATAATTATTTATTCATTTATAGTATTTAAAATAGCGTATGATCCAGCATTATTGTAGTTTTGATATTAAAACTAATGATAAATAACACCAAGTTCTACTAAATGTGGACCATATAGGAAATATGTTACGGGAAGAGTTATCTTCAATTCTTTTCATGCAAATCTAAAAGCTTGTTTCTTTAACTAACTTTGCTATATTCAGCAATAGTTTTTATTGCTTCGTATGCTTGTTAAAATTTAAATCATGTTTCAAAATATTTTACTAATTGAATTAATTTTTTTCTTCAGCCATTGCTATCAAAGAGGCTATAGTTGGAGATGATATTAAATCATTCGATATAAACCTTTTATCGATTCCTCCTCTACATAATCACTATAGTCCCTATACCACTCTATAGGCTCATTGTCTAATATCTATAAACAATAAACTGTAATGCAATAGCGTTGTCAGTATTTTACTTCGAGATGACTCTAAAAATTATTAAATACATCTCTAATTAGTATCGTTAAATTGGAAATGTTAAATGTGAGCTTGAAGAAAGATAACCCAAATGAAATTTCAAATATTAACTTTCATCCGTGAAAGTAACGACAATTAATTTTCCGATTAGTTCTGATGAGTTGCTCCCAAATTATCTTCAACATTATAAGATTGACAAAAATCTTATGTCATTATATTATTTATCATATAGTATTTCAAATAGCGTATTGATTCATCAATATTATGTTTTATATAAACTATGATATAAAGTTCATAATTTGGACATATAGGAATAGGTACGGAAGAGTTATCTTCAATTCTTTTCATGCAAATCTAAAAGCTTGTTTCTTTAACTAACTTTGCTATATTCAGCAATAGTTTTTATTGCTTCGTATGCTTGTTAAAATTTAAATCATGTTTCAAAATATTTTACTAATTGAATTAATTTTTTTCTTCAGCCATTGCTATCAAAGAGGCTATAGTTGGAGATGATATTAAATCATTCGATATAAAACCTTTTATCATTCCTCCTCTACATAATCCTATAGTCCCTATACACCTATAGGCTCATTGTCTTAATATCATAAACAATAAACTGTAATGCAATATGCGTTGTCATTATTTTACTTCGAGATGAACTAAAAATTATTAAAATACATCTCTTAATTATTATCGTTAAAATTGAAATGGTTAAATGTGAGCTTGTAGAAAAGATAACCCAAATGAAATTTCAAATATTAACTTTCATCCATGAAAAGCATTATTGTAACAATTAGTTCTGTGTTTTCTTGCAAAAAAGGTTGTATACAACTGTTACCACATAAAATATAGTTATGTCATTATATTACATAATTGTTCCAATATAATGTATTGTTTCTCAATATTATTTAATTATATAGTCTATTGCCATAAATTGATAATTCTTGAGAGCGGAATAGAGTCCCAATTTCCACTACAAACGTAGAGTAACACACAAAATCCTCACTCCATTATATTATAATAATATTCTAGGCTCTTATATTTTAATGACTAATAACATACATGATACTTTTTTTTGATAAGTTCTATACATGATACTTAAATGAAAAAAAAATTAATTTCAAGTTACTACTTGATAATGAGTAGAAACATTACTATAAAAAGAAAGTATAAATACCTTATTAGTTGCCCATGATAAACTAGCATTGGACCATTAAAATACACTCATCCTGAACATTAAGTGGTTATAATCTTAGAGTAGGCAAAACTAAAGTTTTATAAAATTTTTATACAATTGTGACATTTTATATTTTTAATATGTTGACTTTTTTGTTCACTCCTTTTAACACTACATTCTTAAAATTTATCTTTTTTGAGATTTGATTAAAAGAACTAACATAAACGCAAAGATAAATAATTATAAATATTTTCAGGTTTATTATCCATAAATACAATATTGATAACATCATATTTTGATTTAAAATATCATGAGATAATAGAATGTTATTGAAAATATTATTCTTTTGATATAAAATAATCAACAAAGGACTTGAATAAGTCAAGTTGACAATCAATATGTTGGTATTTCTATATTTTTAACTTGTACGAAGAGGATCATCAACTATATTCCTGAACAAGGTAAACAAGATACTATTCAAATATAAAATTGTAATAGTGATAATTTTCAATCCACATTAAGATTTTGAAATATTACAAGAATACTAAATTGACAACATAAAAAATTAAATTGGGTCTCTTTTCAAATAAGAATTCTATGGGTGGAGAGTTTTACACCATGCTTTATATACTTCATCTAAAGAAGAGCACAACATATTAAATTACTAAAGTATTAATTAGTAATTCACTAAGTAAACTTTAATTCCTCTCTTAGTTACTTTTATGCACTTGAATGACATGAATTAATTTTTTTTAATTTAAATCTTAATAGTGTTATATAAACTATAAGTATCATGTCAAAAGATGATAATATTCTTATAAAATATTTACTTTATGGAAATAACAAGCATAGTTTATAAATTGGATGATGTCACGATTCTTTATTCAACTTTTATACATTTCACTTCTGCTATTTTATACATTATTAGATATTACGGAAGTTGCTATATACAATGAAAATTTCAGTTTACATGAAAAGTGTTAAAATAATATAGCCTTATGCATAAAATTCAATTGACCCTAATCTTTATATTACCTCACTCTTGTGATGAATATGATAATATTCTTATAAATATTTACTTATGGAAATAAACAAGCATAGTTTAAGAAATTGTGGAAGGAATGTCACGATTCTTTATTCAACTTTATACATTTCACTTCTGCTATTTGATAACATTATTAGATATTACGGAAGTTGCTATATACAATGAAAAGTTTCATGTTTACATGAAAAGTGTTAAAATAATATAGCCTTATGCATAAAATTCAATTGACCCTAATCTTTATATTACCTCACTCTTGTGATGAATAATTCATCCATCTACACATTACTTCAATAATGCAAAATTTCTTTTTTTTATGTATAATGAAATGTTAGTCCATCACGGTTTGAAGACAACTTCTTATTGGCCTAACGATCTTCCTTCTTTTAACGATAATATAATTTTTTGCACTAGCATATAAAGAGATTCCTCCAACATCATCTTGAGAATTAGAATAGGTGGCTAAAATCTTATATTAGGAATAATTTAGTTTCACTTGCTTAAGATATTTGGAATAATATACGATCACACATTATGCATGTTTCGATGTTTTGTGCTTTTGATATAAAATATTGAACATTTTCGTTCCACCATGAGATATGTTATTGCATACAAAGAAAGTTACAACATATAATGATGATTTCAGTTTCTAGACGACCATGGTCTGTTTGAAAAAACTAAAACCTTATGTATATCATTCAATTGATCCTAATTTTTAAAGCAACTCACTATTGTGATGAACAATTCATCCATAGAGGTATATTATTTCAATATTATAATTTTTTTTATAAATAATCAAGTGTTGTCCCATCATGTTTCTAAGACAACTTCTCATTAGACTGATGGTCTTCCTTCTCTTAACGACAATGCAATTTTTCCCAATTGCGTTTGATGAGCTTGCTCCAACATCATCTTCACCATTAGAAGAGTTGGCAAAACTCTTTGGTCAGTAATAATAATTATTTATTTATTTATAGTATTTGAAATACCTTATGATCCAGCATTATTGTAGTTTTGATATTAAAACTAATGATACATAACACAAAGTTCTACTAAATGTGGACCATATAGGAAATATGTTACGTGAAGAGTTATCTTCAATTCTTTTCATGAAAATCTAAATGCTTATTTCTTTTACTAGTTTTGCTATATTCGATAATAGTTTTTATTGCATCGTATGCTTGTTAAAATTTAGATATTATTTCAAAATATTTTACTAATTGAATTAATTTTGTTCTTTAGCCATTGCTATCAAAGAGGTTATAGTTGGAGATGACATCAAATCATTCGATATAAAACCTTTTATCATTCCTCCTCTACATAATCTTGTAGTCCCTACACTCCTATAGGCACGTTGTCTTAATATCACAAACAATAAATTCTAATGCATTATGCATTGTCATTATTTTACTTCGAGATGAAATAAAAATTATTAAAATATATGTCTCTCAAATATTATCGATAAAATTGAAACTGTTAAATGTGAGCTTGAAGAAAAAATAACCAAAATTAAATTTCAAATATTAAATTTAATCCGTGAAAAGAATTATTATAACAATCGGTTCTATGTTTTCTTGAAAAAATGGTTGGATATAACTATTGCCACATAAAATATGGTTATGTCATTATATTACGTAATTGTTGCAATATAATGTATTGTTTCTCAATATTATTTAATTATATAGTCTATTGCCATAAATTGACAATTCTTGAGAGCGGATTAGAGTTCCAATTTCCACTACAAAAGTCGACCAACACACAAAATCCTCACTCCATTATATTACAACAATATTCTAAGCTCTTATATTTTAATGATGAATAACTAATATGATAGTTAAGTGAAAAAAATTTAATTTCAAGTCACTAGTTGGTAATGAGTTGAAACATTGCTATAAAAAGAATGTATAAATACCTTATTAGTTGCCCATGATAAACTAGCATTGGACCATTAAAATACACTCATCCTGAACTTTAAGTGGTTATAATCTTAGAGTAGGCAAAACTAAAGATTTGTAAAGTTTTTATACAATTGTGACAATTTAGATTTTTAATATGTTTGACTTTTTAGTTCACTCCTTTTAACAATACATTATTAAAATTTATCTTTTAAAGGATTTGAGTAAAAGAATTAACATAAAAGTAAAGATAAATAATTGCAAATATTTTCAGGTTTATTATCTATAAATACAATATTGATAACATCATATTCTAATTTAAATTATCATGAGATAATAGATGTTTATTGTAAAATATTATTCTTTTGATATAAAATAATCAACAAAGGATTCGAACAAGTCATGTTGACAATCAATACATCCATAGTTTAACATTTTTAACTTGTACGAAGAGGATCATCAACTATATTCAAGAAGAAGGTGAACAAGATGTTATTCAAATATAAAATTGTCATAGTGAGAATTTTCAATCCACATTTAGATTTTTAAATATTACAAGAATACTAAATTGACAACATAAAAAATTAACTTAGGTCTCTTTTCAAATAAGAATTCTATGCGTGGAGAGTTTTACACCATGTTTTATATACTTCATCTCAAGAAAAGCATAACATTTTAAACTACTAAGGTATTAATTAGTAATTCACAAAATAAACTTTAATTACTCTCTTAGTTACTTTTAAGCACTTGAAAGATATAAATAATTTTTTTAAAATGTAAATCTTAATAGTGTTATATAAACTATAAGTATCATGTCAATAGATGATAATATTCTTATAAAATATTTACTTTATGGATATAACAAGCATAGTTTATAAATTGGATAATGTCATAATTCTTTATTCAACTTTTATACATTTTACTTCTTCCATTTTATACAATATTAGATACTACGAAAGTTGCTATATACAATGAATATTTTTGTTTACTTGCAAAGTGTTAAAATAATATAGCTTTATGCATAAAATTCAATTGACCCTAATATTTATATTACCTCACTCTTATGATATTCATCCATCTACACATTACTTCAATAATGCAAAATTTATTTTTTTTACGAATAATAAATTGTTAGTCCATCACATTTTGAGGACAACTTCTTCTTGGCCAAATTATCTTCCTTCTTTTAACGACAATGTAATTTTTTGCACTAGTATATAAAGATATTGCTCCAACATCATCTTGAGAATTAGAATAGTTGGCTAAAATCTTATATTATTAATAATATAGTTTCACTTACTTAAGATATTTGGAATAATATATGATCACGAATTATGCATGTTTCGATTTTAAAACTTGTGATTAATAACACCAAGTTCACCTCAATGTGGACCATAAAAATAAGTGGTTTATGAAAATTTGTCTAATTTTTTTAATGCCATCAAGATAACTCTTTTTTTAAACTAATTATGCTATATTATTCAACATTTTAGATAATATCATATGATTATTAAAATTTAGATCTTCTTTCAAAATATTTTACTAATATGAAATACTTTTATTTTTTAGCCATTGCTATCAAAGAGGCGATAGTTGGGGATGAAATCTGATCTATTGATATTAAACCTTTAATCATACCTCCACTTTATAATTCAGTACACCTTACATCTCCTTGAGCTAATTTTTTCTAATATCATAAACAATAAATTTTAATGCATTATGCATTATCATTATCATAATATGTGATGAATAAAAAATGATAAAATAAAAGTCTCTAATACTATCGATAAAATTGATATGATTAGATGTCAGCATGAGGAAAAAATGATTCAAATGAAATTATAAATATCAATTTTGAGCTGTTATAGATTGTCCATAATCATGATAATTATTATTATATCAAAGAATACTCTCTTTCTATTTCTAGAAATAGAAACATTCAAGGTTATAAGGAACAAAGTTTTAACATCACTATTACCACATAAAATCAAGTTATATCAGTATGTTGCAAAAATTTTCCAACAAGATGGATATTTTTTTTGATATTATTCAATTTGATAGTTTATTATTACAAATATGCAATTCTTGTAATAGGGGTAGATTTTCAATTTCCTCTACAAATGCAAACCAATGTACAAAACACTAACTCTATTAAAGAACAATTATATTAGAAGCTACTAGGTTTTGTAATGAATAACATAATCGCTAGTTAAATGAACAATTTCTTAGTTCAAATCTCTAGCATTTACCAAGTCAAAACATATCTATAAAAAGAAACTCTCAATACATTATAAGTTACCTATAATAAAATAATCTTAGAGCATTAGAATTTGCTCATCTAGAAATTTAAGTAATTGTAATGTCATTGTTGGCAAAACAAATATTTAAGATATTTTAATAAAATATCAAATTTGTCTTTTTAAATTTTGATTATGTTTAACTTTTTAGTTCACACCTTTACACAATTAATTATTAAAATTCATCTTTGCTATTTAGCATGAGAGAAACAAATTAACACAAAATGAAAGATATTTTTACCAATATTTCTAACTTTGCCATGCTTGTTTAAAATCATGATAACATCATATTATTACTCAAACTATCTTGATATACTTGATGTTTATTGAAATGTTTTATGCTTTTGATATAAAATAATGAACAAACATCTCCAATAAGTCAAATTGACAATAATTTCATCCACATTTTGATATTTTTAATTTGTATGACGAGGATCATCAACAAGGTTCACGAAGAAGGTGAACTAAATATTATTCAAATCATAATTTCTAAGTGTGAGAATTTTTGCACCATGTTTAGATTTTCAGAAATTACAAGAAAGTTGATCGTCAAAAAAATTAAGTTTGTTCTATTTTCATATAAGATTTCTATATGTAGAGTTTAGAACCATGCCTCGTGTAATTGATCCCAAATAGAACATAAAGTATTGGATGACTAAAGGATTACTAGCCAATTTACAAAAGAGATGCCTATTCCTCTCTTAATTATATTTATGCACTTGAAGGATATGGAATAGATTTTTTTCAACTTACCATACAACAATCTTAGATTGTTACATAAAGTATAAGCATTATGTTAAAAGATAACATTATTTCTGTAAAATAATTAATTAATAAATATAAAAAGCATAGTGTATAAGGTCATAATTCTTTATTTAATTTATATACATTTCAGTTCTACCATGAGATATGTTATTGCATACAAAGAAAGTTACAATATACAATGAAGATTTCAGTTTCTAGATGACAATTGTCAGTTTCAAAAAACTAAAACCTTATGTATAACGTTTATGTGATCCTAATCTTTAAAGCAACTCACTCTTGTGATGAACAATTCATCCATCAAGTTATATTACTTCAATATTATAAATTTTTTTTACAAATAACCAAGTGTTGGCCCGTCATGTTTCTAAAACAACTTTTCATTAGCCTGATGGTCTTCCTCCTCATAATGACAATGCAATTTTTCCCGGTAGCATCTAATGAGCATGCTCCAACATCATCTTCAACATTAGAAGAGTTGGCAAAAATCTTAGGTCAGTAATAATTCTTATTTATTTATTTATAGTATTTGAAATAGCGTATGATCCAACATTATTGTAGTTTTGATATTAAAACTAATGATAAATAAAACCAAGTTCTACTAAATGTGGACCATATAGGAAATATGTTACGTGAAGAGTTATCTTTAATTATTTTCATGCAAATCTAAAAACTTGTTTCTTTAACTAACTTTGCTATATTCAGCAATAGTTTTTATTGCTTCGTATGCTTGTTAAAATTTAAATCATGTTTCAAAATATTTTACTAATTGAATTAATTTTTTTCTTCAGCCATTGCTGTCAAAGAGGCTATAGTTGGAGATGATATTAAATCATTCGATATAAAACCTTTTATCATTCCTCCTCTACATAATCCTGTAGTCCCTATACACCTATAGGCTCATTGTCTTAATATCATAAACAATAAACTGTAATGCATTATGCGTTGTCATTATTTTACTTCGAGATGAACTAAAAATTATTAAAATATATATCTCTCAATTATTATCGTTAAAATTGAAATGGTTAAATGTGAGCTTGTAGAAAAGATAACCCAAATGAAATTTCAAATATTAACTTTCATCCGTGAAAAGGTTAACGACAATGTAATTTTTCCCGGTAGCATCTGATGAGCTTGCTCCAACATCATCTTCAACATTATAAGAGTTGGCAAAAATCTTAGGTCTGTAATAATAATTATTTATTTGTTTATAGTATTTAAAATAGCGTATGATCCAGCATTATTGTAGTTTTGATATTAAAACTAATGATAAATAACACCAAGTTCTACTAAATGTGGACCATATAGGAAATATGTTACGGGAAGAGTTATCTTCAATTCTTTTCATGCAAATCTAAAAGCTTGTTTCTTTAACTAACTTTGCTATATTCAGTAATAGTTTTTATTGCTTCGTATGCTTGTTAAAATTTAAATCATGTTTCAAAATATTTTACTAATTGAATTAATTTTTTTCTTCAGCCATTGCTATCAAAGAGGCTATAGTTGGAGATGATATTAAATCATTTGATATAAAACCTTTTATCATTCCTCCTCTACATAATCCTATAGTCCCTATACACCTATAGGCTCATTGTCTTAATATCATAAACAATAAACTGTAATGCAATATGCGTTGTCATTATTTTACTTCGAGATGAACTAAAAATTATTAAAATACATCTCTTAATTATTATCGTTAAAATTGAAATGGTTAAATGTGAGCTTGTAGAAAAGATAACCCAAATGAAATTTTAAATATTAACTTTCATCCACGAAAAGCATTATTGTAACAATTAGTTCTGTGTTTTCTTGAAAAAAAGGTTGTATACAATTGTTACCACATAAAATATAGTTATGTCATTATATTACATAATTGTTCCAATATAATGTATTGTTTCTCAATATTATTTAATTATATAGTCTATTGCCATAAATTGATAATTCTTGAGAGTGGAATAGAGTCCCAATTTCCACTACAAAAGTAGAGTAACACACAAAATCCTCACTCCATTATATTATAATAATATTCTAGGCTCTTATATTTTAATGACTAATAACATACATGATACTTTTTTTTGATAAGTTCTATACATGATACTTAAATGAAAAAAAAATTAATTTCAAGTCACTACTTGATAATGAGTAGAAACATTACTATAAAAAGAAAGTATAAATACCTTATTAGTTGCCCATGATAAACTAGCATTGGACCATTAAAATACACTCATCCTGAACATTAAGTGGTTATAATCTTAGAGTAGGCAAAACTAAAGTTTTTTAAAATTTTTATACAATTGTGACATTTTAGATTTTTAATATGTTGATTTTTTTGTTCACTCCTTTTCACACTACATTCTTAAAATTTATCTTTTTTGAGATTTGATTAAAAGAACTAACATAAACGCAAAGATAAATAATTATAAATATTTTCAGGTTTATTATCCATAAATACAATATTGATAACATCATATTTTGATTTAAAATATGATGAGATAATAGAATGTTATTGAAAATATTATTCTTTTGATATAAAATAATCAACAAAGGACTTGAACAAGTCAAGTTGACAATCAATATGTTGGTATTTCTATATTTTTAACTTGTACGAAGAGGATCATCAACTATATTCCTGAACAAGGTGAACAAGATACTATTCAAATATAAAATTGTAATAGTGATAATTTTCAATCCACATTAAGATTTTGAAATATTACAAGAATACTAAATTGACAACATAAAAAATTAAGTTGGGTCTCTTTTCAAATAAGAATTCTATGGGTGGAGAGTTTTACACCATGCTTTATATACTTCATCTAAAGAAGAGCACAACATATTAAATTACTAAAGTATTAATTAGTAATTCACTAAGTAAACTTTAATTCCTCTCTTAGTTACTTTTATGCACTTGAATGACATGAATTAATTTTTTTTAATTTAAATCTTAATAGTGTTATATAAACTATAAGTATCATGTCAAAAGATGATAATATTCTTATAAAATATTTACTTTATGGAAATAACAAGCATAGTTTATAAATTGGATGATGTCACGATTCTTTATTCAACTTTTATACATTTCACTTCTGCCATTTTATACATTATTAGATATTACGGAAGTTGCTATATACAATGAAAATTTCAGTTTACATGAAAAGTGTTAAAATAATATAGCCTTATGCATAAAATTCAATTGACCCTAATCTTTATATTACCTCACTCTTGTGATGAATAATTCATCCATCTACACATTACTTCAATAATGCAAAATTTCTTTTTTTTATGTATAATGAAATGTTAGTCCATCACGGTTTGAAGACAACTTCTTATTGGCCTAACGATCTTCCTTCTTTTAACGACAATATAATTTTTTGCACTAGCATATAAAGAGATTCCTCCAACATCATCTTGAGAATTAGAATAGGTGGCTAAATTCTTATATTAGGAATAATTTAGTTTCACTTGCTTAAGATATTTGGAATAATATACGATCACACATTATGCATGTTTCGATGTTTTGTGCTTTTGATATAAAATAATGAACATTTCCGTTCCACCATGAGATATGTTATTGCATACAAAGAAAGTTACAATATATAATGATGATTTCAGTTTCTAGACGACCATGGTCTGTTTGAAAAAACTAAAACCTTATGTATATCATTCAATTGATCCTAATTTTTAAAGCAACTCACTATTGTGATGAACAATTCATCCATAGAGGTATATTATTTCAATATTATAAATTTTTTTACAAATAATCAAGTGTTGTCCCATCATGTTTCTAAGACAACTTCTCATTAGACTGATGGTCTTCCTCCTCTTAACGACAATGCAATTTTTCCCAATTGCGTCTGATGAGCTTGCTCCAACATCATCTTCACCATTAGAAGAGTTGGCAAAACTCTTTGGTCAGTAATAATAATTATTTATTTATTTATAGTATTTGAAATACCTTATGATCCAGCATTATTGTAGTTTTGATATTAAAACTAATGATACATAACACAAAGTTCTACTAAATGTGGACCATATAGGAAATATGTTACGTGAAGAGTTATCTTCAATTCTTTTCATGAAAATCTAAATGCTTATTTCTTTTACTAGTTTTGCTATATTCGATAATAGTTTTTATTGCATCGTATGCTTGTTAAAATTTAGATATTATTTCAAAATATTTTACTAATTGAATTAATTTTGTTCTTTAGCCATTGCTATCAAAGAGGTTATAGTTGGAGATGACATCAAATCATTCGATATAAAACCTTTTATCATTCCTCCTCTACATAATCCTGTAGTCCCTACACACCTATAGGCACGTTGTCTTAATATCACAAACAATAAATTCTAATGCATTATGCATTGTCATTATTTTACTTCGAGATGAAATAAAAATTATTAAAATATATGTCTCTCAAATATTATCGATAAAATTGAAACTATTAAATGTGAGCTTGAAGAAAAAATAACCAAAATTAAATTTCAAATATTAAATTTAATCCGTGAAAAGAATTATTATAACAATCGGTTCTATGTTTTCTTGAAAAAATGGTTGGATATAACTATTGCCACATAAAATATGGTTATGTCATTATATTACGTAATTGTTGCAATATAATGTATTGTTTCTCAATATTATTTAATTATATAGTCTATTGCCATAAATTGACAATTCTTGAGAGCGGGTTAGAGTTCCAATTTCCACTACAAAAGTCGACCAACACACAAAATCCTCACTCCATTATATTACAACAATATTCTAAGCTCTTATATTTTAATGATGAATAACTAATATGATAGTTAAGTGAAAAAAATTTAATTTCAAGTCACTAGTTGGTAATGAGTTGAAACATTGCTATAAAAAGAAAGTATAAATACCTTATTAGTTGCCCATGATAAACTAGCATTTGACCATTAAAATACACTCATCCTGAACTTTAAGTGGTTATAATCTTAGAGTAGGCAAAACTAAAGATTTGTAAAGTTTTTATACAATTGTGACAATTTAGATTTTTAATATGTTTGACTTTTTAGTTCACTCCTTTTAACAATACATTATTAAAATTTATCTTTTAAAGGATTTGAGTAAAAGAATTAACATAAAAGTAAAGATAAATAATTACAAATATTTTCAGGTTTATTATCTATAAATACAATATTGATAACATCATATTCTTATTTAAATTATCATGAGATAATAGATGTTTATTGTAAAATATTATTCTTTTGATATAAAATAATCAACAAAGGATTCGAACAAGTCATGTTGACAATCAATACATCCATAGTTTAACATTTTTAACTTGTACGAAGAGGATCATCAACTATATTCCAGAACAAGGTGAACAAGATATTATTCAAATATAAAATTATAATAGTGAGAATTTTCAATCCACATTTACATTTTTACATATTACAAGAATACTAAATTGACAACATAAAAAATTAACTTAGGTCTCTTTTGAAATAAGAATTCTATGCGTCGAGAGTTTTACACCATGTTTTTTATACTTTATCTCAAGAAAAGCAAAACATATTAAACTACTAAGGCATTAATTAGTAATTCACAAAATAAACTTTAATTCCTCTCTTGGTTACTTTTATGCACTTGAAAGATATAAATATTTTTTTTAAAATGTAAATTTTAATAGTGTTATATAAACTATAAGTACAATGTCAATAGATGATAATATTCTTATAAAATATTTACTTTATGGATATAACAAGCATAGTTTATAAATTGGATGATGTCATGATTCTTTATTCAACTTTTATATATTTTACTTCTTCTATTTTATACATTATTAGATACTACAGAAGTTGCTATATATAATGAATATTTCAGTTTACATGAAAAGTGTTAAAATAATATAGCCTTATGCATAAAATTTAATTGACCCTAATATTTATATTACCGCACTGTTGTGATGAATAATTCATCCATCTACACATTACTTCAATAATGCAAAATTTATTTTTTTTACGAATAATGAAATGTTAGTCCATCACATTTTGAGGACAACTTCTTTTTGGCCTAATTATCTTTCTTCTTTTAACGACAATGTAATTTTTTGCACTAGCATATAAAGAGATTGCTACAACATCATCTTGAGAATTAGAATAGTTAGCTAAAATCTTAGTAATAATATAGTTTCACTTGTTTAAGATATTTAGAATAATATATGATCACGCATTATGCATGTTTCGATGTTAAAACTTGTGATTAATAACACCAAGTTCACCTCAATGTGGACTATAAAAATAAGTGGTTTGTGAAAATTTATCTAGTTTTTTTAATGCCATCAAGATAACTTTTTTTAAAACTAATTATGCTATATTATTCAATATTTTAGATAATATCATATGATTATTAAAATTTAGATCTTCTTTCAAAATATTTTACTATTATGAATTACTTTTATTTTTAGCTATTGCTATCAAAGAGGCAATAGTTGGGGATGAGATCAGATCTATTGATATTAAATCTTTAATCATACCTCCACTTTATAATCCAATACACCTTACATCTCCTTGAGCTAATTTTTTCTAATATTATAAACAATAAATTTTAATGCATTATGCATTATCATTATCATAATATATGATGAATAAAAAATGATAAAATAAAAGTCTCTAATACTATCGATAAAATTGATATGATTAGATGTCAGCATGAGGAAAAAATGACCCAAATGAAATTATAAATATCAATTTTGAGCTGTTATAGATTGTCCATAATCATGATAATTATTATTATATCAAAGAATGCTCTCTTTCTATTTCTAGAAATAGAAACATTCAAGGTTATAAGGAACAAAGTTTTAACATCACTATTACCAAATAAAATCAAGTTATATCAGTATGTAGCAAAAATTTTCCAACAAGATGGATATTTTTTTTGATATTATTCAATTAGATAGTTTATTATTGCAAATGTGCAATTCTTGTAATAGGGTACATTTTCAATTTCCTCTACAAATGCAAACCAATGTACAAAACACAAACTCTATTAAAGAACAATTATATTATTAGCTATTAGGTTTTGATAATGAATAACGTAGTCGCTAGTTAAATAAACAATTTCTTAATTCAAATTACTAGCATTTACCAAGTCAAATTATATCTATAAAAAGAAACACTTAATATATTATAAGTTACTTATAATAAAATAATCTTAAAGCATTAGAATTTGCTCATCAAGAAATTTAAGTAATTCTAATGTCAATGTTGCAAAACAAATATTTAAGATATTTTAATAAAATATCAAATTTGTCTTCTTAGATTTTGATTATGTTTGACTTTTTAGTTCACACCTTTACACAATTGATTATTAAAATTCATCTTTGTTATTTAGCATGAGAGAAACAAATTAACACAAAATGAAAGATATTTTTTTACAAATATTTCTAACTTTGCCATGCTTGTTTAAAATCATGATAACATCATATTATGACTCAAATTATCATGATATACTTGATGTTTATTGAAATGTTTTGTACTTTTGATAAAAAATAATGAACAAACTTCTCCAATAAATCAAATTGACAATAATTTCATCCACATTTTGATATTTTTAACTTGTACGACAAGGATCATCGACAAGGTTCACGGAGAAGGTGAACTAGATATTATTCAAATCATAATTTCTAAGTGTGAGAATTTTTGCACCATGTTTAGATTTTCATAAATTATAAGAAAGTTGATCGTCAAAAAAATTAAGTTGGTTCTATTTTCAAATAAGATTTCGATGTGTCGAGTTTAGCACCATGCCTCGTGTAATTGATCCCAAATAGAACATAAAGTATTGGATGACTAAAGGATTACTAGCCAATTTACAAAAGAGATGCTTATTCCTCTCTTAATTATATTTATGTACTTGAAGGATATGGAATAGATTTTTTTCAACTTACCATACAACAATCTTAGATTGTTACATAAAGTATAAGCATTATGTTAAAAGATGACATTAGTTCTATAAAATAATTAATTAATAAATAAAACAAGCATAGTGTATAAGGTCATAATTCTTTATTTAATTTATATACATTTTAGTTCTACCATTAGATATGTTATTGCATACAAAGAAAGTTACAATATACAATGAAGATTTCAGTTTCTAGATGACAATGGTCAGTTTCAAAAAACTAAAACCTTATGCATAACATTTATTTGATCCTAATCTTTAAAGCAACTCACTCTTGTGATGAACAATTCATTCATCAAGATATATTACTTCAATATTATAAATTTTTTTTACAAATAATCAAGTATTGGCTCATCATGTTCCTAAGACAACTTCTCATTAGCCTGATGGTCTTCCTCCTCATAACGACAATGCAATTTTTCCCGGTAGCATCTGATGAGCTTGCTCCAACATCATCTTCAGCATTAGAAGAGTTGGCAAAAATCTTAGGTCAGTAATAATAATTATTTATTTGTTTATAGTATTTGAAATAGTATATGATCTAGCATTATTGTAATTTTGGTATTAAAACTAATGATAAATAAAACCAAGTTCTACTAAAAGCAGACCATATAGGAAATATGTTACGTGAAGAGTTATCTTCAATTATTTTCATGCAAATCTAAAAGCTTTTTTTTTTATACTAATTTTGCTATATTCGATAATAGTTTTTATTGCTTCGTACGCTTATTAAAATTTAGATCTTGTGTTAGAATATTTTACTAATTGAATTAGTTTTATTCTTTAGCTATTGCTATCAAAGAGGCTATAGCTGGAGATGACATCAAATCATTCGACATAAAACCTTTTATCATTCCTCCTCTACATAATCCTGTAGTCCCTATACACCTATAATCTTATTGTCTTAATATCATAAACAATAAACTGTAATGCATTATGCGTTGTTATTATTTTACTTCCAAATGAACTAAAAATTATTAAAATACATGTCTCTAAATTATTGTCAATAAAATTAAAATGGTTAAATGTGAGCTTGTAGAAAAGACAACCCAAATTAAATTTCAAATATGAACTTCCATCCGTGAAAAGTATTATTATAACATTCAGTTCTATGTTTTCTTGAAAAAAAGGTTGGATATAACTATTACCACATAAAATATAGTTTTGTCATTATATTACGTAATTGTTCCAATATAATGTATTGTTTCTCAATATTATTTAATTATATAGTCAATTGCCATAATTTGACAATTCGTGAGAGCGTGTTAGAGTTCCAATTTCCACTACAAAAGTAGACCAATACACAAAATCCTCACTCCATTATATTAAAACAATATTCTAAGATCTTATATTTTAGTGATGAATAACTAACATGATAGTTAAATGAAAAAAATTTAATTTCAAGTCACTAGTTGGTAATGAGTTGAAACATTGCTATAAAAAGAAAGTATAAATATATTATTAGTTGCCAATGAGAAACTAACATTGCCCCTTTAAAATACACTTATCTTGAACTTTAAATGGTTATAATCTTAGAGTAGGCAATACTAAAGATTTGTAAAATTTTTATATAATTGTGACATTTTTTATTTTTAATATGTTTGACTTTTTAGTTCACTCCTTTTAACAATACATTATTAAAATTTATCTTTTTTAGGATTTGAGTAAAAGAATTAACATAAAAGGAAATATAAATAATTACAAATATTTTCAGGTTTTTATCTATAAATACAATAATGATAACATCATATTTTGATTTAAATTATCATGAGATAATAGATGTTTATTGTATAATATTATTTTTAACTTGTACGAAGAGGATCATCAACTATTCCTGAACATGGTGAACAAGATATTATTCAAATATAAAATTGTAACAGTGAGAATTTTCAATCCACATTTAGATTTTTACATATTACAAGAATACTAAATTAACAACATAAAAAATTAACTTAGGTCTCTTTTCAAATAAGAATTCTATGCGTGAAGGGTTTTTACACTATGTTTTATATACTTCATCTCAGGAAAGCATAACATATTTACTTCATCTCAAGAAAGCATAACATATTAAACTACTAAGGTATTAATTAGTAATTCACATAATAAACTTTAATTCATCTCTTGGTACTTTTATGCACTTGAAAGATATAAATAATTTTTTTAAAATGTAAATCTTATAGTGTTATATAAACTATAAGTATCATGTTAATAGATGATAATATTCTTATAAAATATTTACTTTATGGATATAGCAAGCAAGTTATAAATTGGATGATGTCATGATTCTTTATTCAACTTTTATATTTCACTTCTTCTATTTACACATTATTAGATACTACGGAAGTTGCTATATATAATGAATATTTCAGTTTACATGAAATGTGTTAAAATAATATAACCTTATGCATAAAATTCAATTGACCGTAATCTTTATATTACCTCACTCTTGTGATGAATAATTCATCCATCTACACATTACTTCAATAATGCAAAATTTATTTTTTTATGAATAATGAAATGTTAGCCCATCACATTTTGACAATAACTTTTTCTTGGCCTAATTATCTTCCTTCTTTTAACGATAATGCAATTTTTTGCACTAGCATATAAAGAGATTGCTCCAACATCATCTTAAGAATTAGAATAGTTTGCTAAAATCTTATATTAGTAATAATATTGTTTAACTTGCTTAAGATATTTGGAATAATATATGATCACGCATTATGCATGTTTCGATGTTAAAACTTGTGATTAATAACCCCAAGTTTACCTCAATGTGGACCACAAAAATAAGTGGTTTGTGAAAATTTGTCTAGTTTTTTTAATGCCATCAAGATAACTCTTTTTTTAAACTAATTATGCTATATTATTCAACATTTTAGATAATATCATATGATTATTAAAATTTAGACATTCTTTCAAAATATTTTACTAATATGAATTACTTTTATTTTTTAGCCATTGCTATCAAAGAGGCTATAGTTGGCGATAAGATCAGATCTATTGATATTAAACCTTTAATCATACCTACACTTTATAATCCAGTACACCTTACATCTCTTTGTGCTAATTTTTTCTAATATCATAAACAATAAATTTTAATGCATTATGCATTATTATTATCATAATATGTGATAAAAAAAATGATAAAATAAAAGTCTCTAATATTATTGATAAAATTGATATGATTAGATGTCAACATGAGAAAAAAATGACCCAAATGAAATTATAAATATCAATTTTGAACTGTTATAGATTATCCATAATCATGACAAGTATTATTATATCAAAGAATGCTTTCTTTCTATTTCTAGAAATAGAAACATCTAAGTTTATGAGAAACAAAGTTTTAACATCACTATTACCACATAAAATCAAGTTATATCAGTATGTTGCAGAAATTTTCCAACAAGATGGATATTTTTTTTGATATTATTCAATTATATAGTTTATTGTTGTAAATGTGCAATTCTTGTAATAGGGGTAGATTTTCAATTTCCTCCACAAATGCAAACCAATGTACAAAACACAATCTCTATTAAAGAACAATTATATTATTAGCTATTAGGTTTTGATAATGAATAACATAGTCGCTAGTTAAATAAACAATTTCTTAGTTCAAATCACTAGCATTTACCAAGTCAAAACATATCTATAAGTTACAATACATTATAAGTTACCTATAATAAAATAATCTTAGAGCATTAGAATTTGCTCATCTAGAAATTTAAGTAATTGTAATGTCAATGTTGGCAAAACAAATATTTAAGATATTTTAATAAAATATCAAATTTGCCTTCTTAGATTTTGATTATGTTGGACTTTTTAGTTCACACCTTTGCACAATTGATTATTAAAATTCATCTTTGTTATTTAGCAAGAGAGAAACAAATTAACACAAAATGAAAGATATTTTTTTACAAATATTTCTAACTTTGCCATGCTTGTTTCAAATTATGATAACATCATATTATGACTCAAATTATCATGATATACTTGATGTTTATTGAAATGTTTTATGCTTTTGATATAAAACAATGAACAAACATCACCAATAAGTCAAATTGACAATAATTTAATCCTCATTATGATATTTTTAACTTGTACGATGTGGATCATCAACGAGGTTCACAGAAAAGGTGAACTAGATATTACTCAAATCATAATTCGTAAAAGTGAGAATTTTACACCATGTTTAGATTTTCAGAAATTATAAGAAAGTTGATCGTCAAAAAAATTAAGTTGGTTCTACTTTCAAATAAGATTTTTATGTGTAGAGTTTAGAACCATGCCTCGTGTAATTGATACCAAACAGAACATAAAGTATTGGATGACTAAAAGATTTCTAGCCAATTTACAAAAGAGATGCTTATTCCTCTCTTAATTATATTTATGCACTTGAAGGATATGGAATAGATTTTTTTCAACTTACCATACAACAATCTTAGATTATTACATAAAGTATAAGCATTATGTTAAAAGATGACATTAGTTCTATAAAATAACTGATTAATAAATATAACAAGCATAGTGTATAAGGTCATAATTCTTTATTTAATTTATATACATTTCAGTTCTACCATTAGATATGTTATTGCATACAAAGAAAGTTCAATATAAAATGAAGATTTCAGTTTCTAGACGACAATGGTCAGTTTCAAAAAACTAAAACCTTATGCATAACGTTTATTTGATCCTAATCTTTAAAGCAACTCACTCTTGTGATGAACAATTCATCCATCAAGATATATTACTTCAATATTATAATTTTGTTTTACAAATAATCAAGTATTGGCCCATCATGTTCCTAAGACAACTTCTCATTAGTCTGATGGTCTTCCTCCTCATAACGACAATGTAATTTTTCCCGGTATCATCTGATGAGCTTGCTCCAACATCATCTTCAGCATTAGAAGAGTTGGCAAAAATCTTAGGTTAGTAATAATTATTATTTATTTATTTATAATATTTGAAATAGTATACGATCTAGCATTATTATAGTTTTGATATTAAAACTAATGATAATAAAACTAACTTCTACTAAAAGTGGACCATATAGGAAATATGTTACGTGAAGAGTTATCTTCAATTATTTTCATGCAAATCTAAAAGCTTTTTTTTTACTAATTTTGCTATATTCGATAATAGTTTTTTTTGCTTCATACACTTATTAAAATTTAGATCTTGTTTCAGAATATTTTACTAATTGAATTAATTTTATTCTTTAGCCATTGCTATCAAAGAGGCTATAGCTGGAGATGACATCAAATCATTCGACATAAAACCTTTTATCATTCCTCCTCTACATAATCCTGTAGTCCCTATACACCTATAGGCTTATTGTCTTAATATCATAAACAATAAACTGTAACGCATTATGCGTTGTTATTATTTTACTTCCAGATGAACAAAAAATTATTAAAATACATGTCTCTAAATTATTATCAATAAAATTGAAATGGTTAAATTTGAGCTTGTAGAAAAGATAACCTAAATTAAATTTCAAATATAAACTTTCATCCATGAAAAGCATTATTATACCAATTGGTTCTATGTTTTTTTGAAAAAAAGGTTGGACATAACTATTACCAAATAAAATATAGTTATGTCATTATATTATGTAATTTTTCCAATATAATGTATTATTTCTCAATATTATTTAATTATATAGTCTATTGTCATAAATTGACAATTCATGAGAGTGGGCTAGAGTTCCAATTTCCACTACAAAAGTAGACTAACACACAAAATCCTCACTCCATTATATTACAACAATATTCTAAGCTCTTATATTTTAATGATGAATAACTAACATGACAGTTAAATAAAAAAAATTAATTTCAAGTCACTAGTTGGTAATGAGTTGAAACATTGCTATAAAAAAAAGTATAAATACCTTATTAGTTACCAATGATAAACTAGCATTGGACCATTAAAATACATTCAACCTGAACTTTTAGTGGTTATAATCTTAGAGTAGGCAAAACTAAAGTTTTCTAAAATTTTTATACAATTGTGACATTTTAGATTTTTAATATGTTTGACATTTTAGTTCAATCCTTTTAACAATACATTATTAAAATTTATCTTTTTTAGGATTTGAGTAAAAGAATTAACATAAAAGCAAGATAAATAATTGTAAATATTTTCAGGTTTATTATCTAGAAATATAATATTGAAAACATCATATTTTCATTTAAATTATCATGAGATAATAGATGTTTTTTGTAAAATATTATTCTTCTGATATAAAATAATCAACAAAGGACTCGAACAAGTCAAGTTGACAATCAATACATCCCTATTTTAATATTTTTAACTTGTACGAAGAGGATCATCAACTATATTCCTAAACAAGGTGAACAAGATATTATTAAAATATAAAATTGTAATAGTGAGAATTTTCAATCCACATTTAGAATTTTACATATTACAAGAATACTAAATTGACAACATAAAAAATTAACTTAGGTCTCTTTTCAAATAAGAATTCTATGCATGGAGAGTTTTACAACATGTTTTATATACTTCATCTCAAGAAAAGCATAACATATTAAACTACTAAAGTATTAATTAGTAATTCACAAAATAAACTTTAATTCCTCGCTGAGTTACTTTTATGCACTTGAAAGATATAAATAATTTTTTTTAAATATAAATCTTAATAGTTTTATATAAACTATAAGTATCATGTCAATAGATGATAATATTCTTATAAAATATTTACTTTATGGATATAACAAGCATAGTTTATAAATTAGATGATCTCATGATTCTTTATTCAACTTTTATACATTTCACTTCTTCCATTTTATACATTATTAGATACTACGAAAATTGCTATATGCAATGAATACTTCAGTTTACATGAAAAGTGTTAAAATAATATAGCCTTATGCATAAAATTCAATTGACCCTAATCTTTATATTACCTCACTCTTGTGATGAATAATTCATCCATCAACACATTACTTCAATAATGCAAAATTTATTTTTTTTATGAATAATGAAATGTTAGTCCATCACATTTTGAGGACAACTTCTTCTTGGCCTAATTATCTTCCTTCTTTTAACGACTATGCAATTTTTTGCACTAGCATATAAAGATATTGCTCCAACATCATCTTAAGAATTAGAATAGTTTACGAAAATCTTATATTAGTAATAATATAGTTTAACTTGCTTAAGATATTTGGAATAATATATGATCACGCATTATGCATGTTTTGATGTTAAAACTTATGATTAATAACACCAAGTTTACCTCAATGTGGACTATAAAAATAAGTGGTTTATGAAAATTTGTCTAGTTTTTTTAATGCCATCAAGATAACTCTTTTTTTAAACTAATTATGCTATATTATTCAACATTTTAGATAATATCATATGATTATTTAAAATTTAGACATTCTTTCAAAATATTTTACTAATATGAATTACTTTTATTTTTTAGCCATTGCTATCAAAGAGGCTATAGTTGGCGATGAGATCAGATCTATTGATATTAAACCTTTAATCATAACTACACTTTATAATCCAGTACACCTTACATCTCTTTGTGCTAATTTTTTCTAATATCATAACAATAAATTTTAATGCATTATGCATTATTATTATCATAATATGTGATAAATAAAAAATGATAAAATAAAAGTCTCTAATATTATTGATAAAATTGATATGATTAGATGTCAACATGAGAAAAAAATGACCCAAATGAAATTATAAATATAAATTTTGAATTGTTATAGATTATCCATAATCATGACAAGTATTATTATATCAAAGAATGCTTTCTTTCTATTTCTAGAAATAGAAACATCCAAGTTTATGAGAAACAAAGCTTTAACATCACTATTACCACATAAAATCAAGTTATATCAGTATGTTGCAGAAATTTTCCAACAAGATGGATATTTTTTTTGATATTATTCAATTATATAGTTTATTGTTGTAAATGTGCAATTCTTGTAATAGGGGTAGATTTTCAATTTCCTCCACAAATGCAAACTAATGTACAAAACACAAACTCTATTAAAGAACAATTATATTATTAGCTATTAGGTTTTGATAATGAATAACGTAGTCGCTAGTTAAATAAACAATTTCTTAGTTCAAATCACTAGCATTTACCAAGTCAAAACATATCTATAAAAAGAAACTCTCAATACATTATAAGTTACCTATAATAAAATAATCTTAGAGCATTAGAATTTGCTCATCTAGAAATTTAAGTAATTGTAATGTCAATGTTGGCAAAACAAATATTTAAGATATTTTAATAAAATATCAAATTTGCCTTCTTAGATTTTGATTATGTTGGACTTTTTGTTCACACCTTTGCACAATTGATTATTAAAATTTAGACATTCTTTCAAAATATTTTACTAATATGAATTACTTTTATTTTTTAGCCATTGCTATCAAAGAGGCTATAGTTGGCGATGAGATCAGATCTATTGATATTAAACCTTTAATCATAACTACACTTTATAATCCAGTACACCTTACATCTCTTTGTGCTAATTTTTTCTAATATCATAAACAATAAATTTTAATGCATTATGCATTATTATTATCATAATATGTGATAAATAAAAAATGATAAAATAAAAGTCTCTAATATTATTGATAAAATTGATATGATTAGATGTCAACATGAGAAAAAAATGACCCAAATGAAATTATAAATATAAAT
Organism: Musa balbisiana; assembly: GCA_004837865.1. Classification (NCBI taxonomy): domain Eukaryota; kingdom Viridiplantae; phylum Streptophyta; class Magnoliopsida; order Zingiberales; family Musaceae; genus Musa; species Musa balbisiana. The sequence goes on along the minus strand of CM017188.1, from coordinate 40,510,827 downwards.
TTTGAATTGTTATAGATTATCCATAATCATGACAAGTATTATTATATCAAAGAATGCTTTCTTTCTATTTCTAGAAATAGAAACATCCAAGTTTATGAGAAACAAAGCTTTAACATCACTATTACCACATAAAATCAAGTTATATCAGTATGTTGCAGAAATTTTCCAACAAGATGGATATTTTTTTTGATATTATTCAATTATATAGTTTATTGTTGTAAATGTGCAATTCTTGTAATAGGGGTAGATTTTCAATTTCCTCCACAAATGCAAACTAATGTACAAAACACAAACTCTATTAAAGAACAATTATATTATTAGCTATTAGGTTTTGATAATGAATAACGTAGTCGCTAGTTAAATAAACAATTTCTTAGTTCAAATCACTAGCATTTACCAAGTCAAAACATATCTATAAAAAGAAACTCTCAATACATTATAAGTTACCTATAATAAAATAATCTTAGAGCATTAGAATTTGCTCATCTAGAAATTTAAGTAATTGTAATGTCAATGTTGGCAAAACAAATATTTAAGATATTTTAATAAAATATCAAATTTGCCTTCTTAGATTTTGATTATGTTGGACTTTTTAGTTCACACCTTTGCACAATTGATTATTAAAATTCATCTTTGTTATTTAGCATGAGAGAAACAAATTAACACAAAATGAAAGATATTTTTTTACAAATATTTCTAACTTTGCCATGCTTGTTTCAAATTATGATAACATCATATTATGACTCAAATTATCATGATATACTTGATGTTTATTGAAATGTTTTGTGCTTTTGATATAAAATAATGAACAAACATCACCAATAAGTCAAATTGATAATAATTTCATCCACATTTTTATATTTTTAACTTGTACGATGAGGATCATCAACGAGGTTCACAGAAAAGGTGAACTAGATATTATTCAAATCATAATTTGTAAAAGTGAGAATTTTTACACCATGTTTAGATTTTCAGAAATTATAAGAAAGTTGATCATCAAAAAAATTAAGTTAGTTCTATTTTCAAATAAGATTTTTATGTGTAGAGTTTAGAACCATGCCTCATGTAATTGATACCAAACAGAACATAAAGTATTGGATGACTAAAGGATTTCTAACCAATTTACAAAAGAGATGCTTATTCCTCTCTTAATTATATTTATGCACTTGAAGGATATGGAATAGATTTTTTTCAACTTACCATACAACAATCTTAGATTGTTACATAAAGTATAAGCATTATGTTAAAAGATGACATTAGTTCTATAAAATAATTAATTAATAAATATAACAAGCATAGTGTATAAGGTCATAATTCTTTATTTAATTTATATACATTTCAGTTCTACCATGAGATTGTTATTGCATACAAAGAAAGTTCCAATATCCAATGAAGATTTCAGTTTCTAGACGACAATGGTCAGTTTCAAAAAACTAAAATCTTATGCGTAACGTTTATTTGATCCTAGTCTCTAAAGCAACTCCTCTTGTGATGAACAATTCATCCATTAAGATATATTACTTCAATATTATAATTTTTTTTACAAATAATCAAGTGTTGGCCCATCATGTTTCTAAGACAACTTCTTATTAGCCTGATGGTCTTCCTCCTCATAACGACAATGCAATTTTTCCCGGTAGCATCTGATGAGCTTGCTCCAATATCATCTTCAGCACTAGAAGAGTTGGCAAAAATCTTAGGTCAGTAATAATTTTATTTATTTATTTATAGTATTTGAAATAGCTTAATGTCCAGCATTATTGTAGTTTTGATATTAAAACTAATGATAAATAAAACCAAGTTCTACAAAATATGTACCATATAGGAAATATGTTATGTGAAGAGTTATCTTCAATTATTTTCATGCAAATCTAAAAGCTTCTTTTTTTTACTAATTTTGCTATATTCGATAATAGTTTTTATTGCTTCATATGCTTATTAAAATTTAGATCTTGTTTCAGAATATTTTACTAATTGAATTAATTTTGTTCTTTAGCCATTGCTATCAAAGAGGCTATAACTGGAGATGACATCAAATCATTCGATATAAAACCTTTTATCATTCCTCCTCTACATAATCCTGTAGTCCCTATACACCTATAGGCTCATTGTCTTAATATCATAAACAATAAACTGTAATGCATTATGCGTTGTTATTATTTTACTTCGAGATGAACTAAAAATTATTAAAATACATGTCTCTAAATTATTATCAATAAAATTGAAATGGTTAAATGTGAGCTTGTAGAAAACATAACCAAAATTAAATTTCAAATATTAACTTTCATCCGAGAAAAGCATTATTAGAACAATCGGTTCTATGTATTCTTGAAAAAAGGTTGGACATAACTATTGCCACATAAAATATAGTTATGTCATTATATTACTTAATTGTTCCAATATAATGTATTGTTTCTCAATATTATTTAATTATATAGTCTATTGCCACAAATTGACAATTCGTGAGAGCGGGTTAGAGTTCCAATTTCCACTGCAAAAGTAGACCAACACACAAAATCCTCGCTCCATTATATTACAACTATATTCTAAGCTCTTATATTTTAATGATGAATAACTAACATGATAGTTAAATGAAAAAAATTTAATTTCATGTCACTAGTTGGTAATGAGTTGAAACATTGCTATAAAAAAGAAAATATAAATACCATATTAGTTGCCCATAATAAACTAGCATCGGACCATTAAAATACACTGGTTATAATATTAGCGAAGGCAAAACTAAAGTTTTGTAAAATTTTTATAAATTTTGATATTTTAGGTTTTTAATATGTTTGACTTTTTAGTTCACTCCTTTTAACAATACATTATTGAAATTTATCTTTTTTAGGATTTGATTAAAAGAATTAACATAAAAGTAAAGATAAATAATTGCAAATATTTTCAGGTTTATTATCTATAAATACAACATTGATAACATCATATTTTGATTTAAATTATCATGAGATAATAGATGTATATTGTAAAATATTATTCTTCTGATATAAAATAATCAACAATGGACTCGAACAAGTCAAGTTGATAATCAATACATCCGTATTTTAATATTTTTAACTTATACGAAGAGGATCATCAACTATATTCCTGAACAAGGTGAACGAGATAATATTCAAATATAAAATTGTAATAGTGAGAATTTTCAATTCCACATTTAGATTTTTACATATTACAAGAATCTAAATTGACAACATAAAAATTAACTTAGGTCTTTTTCAAATAAGAATTCTATGCGTGGAGAGTTTTACACCATGTTTATATACTTCATCTCAAGAAAAGCATAACATATTAAACTACTAAGGTATTAATTAGTAATTCACAAATAAACTTTAATTCCTCTCTTAGTACTTTTATGCACTTGAAAGATATAAATAATTTTTTTAATGTAAATCTTAATAGTGTTATATAAACTATTAAGTATCATGTCAATAGATGATAATATTCTTATAAAATATTTACTTTATGGATATAACAAGCATAGTTATAAATTGTATGATGTCATGATTCTTTATTCAACTTTTATACATTTCACTTCTTCCATTTATACATTATTAGATACTACGGAAGTTGCTATATACAATGAATATTTCAGTTTACATGAAAAGTGTTAAAATAATATAGCCTTATGCATAAAATTCAATTGACCCTAATCTTTATATACCTCACTCTTGGATGAATAATTCATCCATCTACACATTACTTCAATAATGCAAAATTTATTTTTTTTACGAATAATGAAATGTTAGCCCATCACATTTTGACGACAACTTCTTCTTGGCCTAATTATCTTCCTTCTTTTAACGATAATGCAATTTTTTGCACTAGCATATAAAAAGATTGCTCCAACATAATCTTGAAAATTAGAATAGTTGGCTAAAATCTTATATTAGTAATAATATAGTTTCACTTGCTTAAGATATTTGGAATAATATATGATCACGCATTATGCATGTTTCGATGTTAAAACTTGTGATTAATAACACCAAGTTCACCTCAATGCGGACCATAAAAATAAGTGGTTTGTGAAAATTTGTCTAATTTTTTTAATGCCATCAAGATAGCTTTTTTTTAAACTAATTATGCTATATTATTCAACATTTTAGATAATATCATATTATTATTAAAATTTAGATCTTCTTTCAAAATATTTTACTAATATGAATTACTTTTAGTTTTTTAGCCATTGCTATCAAAGAGGCGATAGTTGAGGATGAGATCCGATCTATCAATATTAAACCTTTAATCATACCTCCACTTTATAATCCAAAACACCTTACATCTCCTTGAACTAATTTTTTCTAATATCATAAACAATAAAATTTAATGCATTATGCATTATCATTATCATAATATGTGATGAATAAAAAATGATAAAATAAAAGTCTCTAATACTATCGATAAAATTGATAAGATTAGATGTCAACATGAGAAAAAAATGAACCAAATGAAATTATAAATATCAATTTTGAACTGTTATAGATTGTCCATAATCATGACAAGTATTATTATATCAAAGAATGCTCTCTTTCTATTTCTAGAAATAGAAACATCCAAGTTTATAAGAAACAAAGTTTTAACATCACTATTATCACATAAAATCAAGTTATATCAGTATGTTGCAGAAATTTTCTAACAAGATGGATATTTTTTTGATATTATTCAATTATATAGTTTATTATTGTAAATGTGTAATTCTTGTAATAGCGGTAGATTTTCAATTTCCTCTACAAACGCAAACTAATGTACAAAACACTAACTCTATTAAAGAACAATTATATTATTAGCTACTACATTTTGATAATGAATAACGTAGTCGCTAGTTAAATAAACAATTTCTTAGTTCAAATCACTAGCATTTACCAATTCAAAACATATCTATAAAAAGAAACTCTCAATACATTATAAGTTACCTATAATAAAATAATCTTAGAGCATTAGAATTTGCTCATCTAGAAATTTAAGTAATTGTAATGTCAATGTTGGGAAAACAAATATTTAAGATAATTTAATAAAATATCAAATTTGTCTTCTTAGATTTTGATTATGTTTGACTTTTTAGTTCACACCTTTACACAATTGATTATTAAAATTCATCTTTGTTATTTAGCATGAGAGAAACAAATTAACACAAAATGAAAGATATTTTTTTACAAATATTTCTAACTTTGCCATGCTTCTTTAAAATCAGGATAACCTCATATTATGACTCAAATTATCATGATATACTTGATGTTTATTGAAATGTTTTGTGCTTCTGATATAAAATAATGAACAAACATCTCTAATAAGTCAAATTGATAATAATTTCATCCATATTTTGATATTTTTAACTTGTACGACAAGGATCATCAACAATGTTCACGAAGAAGGTTGACTAGATATTATTCAAATCATAATTTCTAAGTGTGAGAATTTTTGCACCATGTTTAGATGTTCAGAAATTACAAGAAAGTTGATCATCAAAAAAATTAACTTGGTTTTATTTTCAAATAAGATTTCTATGTGTGGAGTTTAGAACCATGCATCGTGTAATTGATCCCAAATAAAACATAAAGTATTGGATGATTAAAGAATTACTAGCCAATTTACAAAAGAGATGTTTATTCCTCTCTTAATTATATCTATGCACTTGAAGGATATAGAATAGATTTTTTTTAACTTACCAAACAACAATCTTAGATTGTTACACAAATTATAAGCATTATGCTAAAAGATGACATTATTTCTATAAAATAATTAATTAATAAATATAACAAGCATAGTGTTTAAGGTCATAATTATTTACTTAATTTATATACATTTCAGTTCTACCATGAGATATGTTATTGCATACAAAGAAAGTTACAATGTACAATGAAGATTTTATTTTCTAGACGATAATGATTTGTTTCAAAAAACTAAAACCTTATGTATAACATTTATTTGATCATAATCTTTAAAGCAACTCACTCTTGTGATGAACAATTCATCTATCCAGATATATTACTTCAATATTATAATTTGTTTTTACAAATAATCAAGTGTTGGCCTATCATGTTTCTAAGACAACTTCTCATTAGCCTAATGGTCTTCCTCCTCATAACGACAATGCAATTTTTCCCGGTAGCATCTGATGAGCTTGCTCCAACATCATCTTCAGCATTAGAAGAGTTGGCAAAAATCTTAAGTCAGTAATAATTATTATTTTGTTATTTATAGTATCTGAAATAGCGTATGATCCAGCATTATTGTAGTTTTGATATTAAACTAATGATAAATAAAACCAAGTTCTACTAAATGTAGACCATATAGGAAATATGTTACGTGAAATGTTATCTTCAAATTATTTTCATGCAAATCTAAAAGCTTGTTTTTTTACTAATTTTGCTATATTCGATAATAGTTTTTATTTCTTCGTAGGCTTATTAAAATTTAGATCTTGTTCAGAATATTTTACTTATTGAATTAATTTGTTCTTTGGCCATTGCTATCAAAGATGGCTATAGCTGGAGAGGACATTAAATCATTCGATATAAAACCTTTTATCATTCCTCATTCCTACTTACATAATCTTGTAGTCCCTATACACCTATAGACTCATTGATCTTAATATCATAAACAATAAACTATAACGCATTATGCGTTGTTATTATTTTACTTCCAGATGAACAAAAAATTATAAAATACATGTCTCTAAATATTATTAATAAAATTGAAATGGTTAAATGTGAGCTTGTAGAAAAGATAACCCAAATTAAATTTCAAATATTAACTTTCATCTGTGAAAGCATTATTATAACAATCGGTTCATGTTTTCTTGAAAAAAAGGTTGGATAAACTATTGCCACATAAAATATAGTTATGTCATTATATTACGTAATTGTTCCAATATAATGTATTATTTCTCAATATTATTTAATTATATAGTCTATTGCCACAAATTGATAATTCGTGAGATCGGGTTAGAGTTCTAATTTCCACTACAAATGTAGACCAACACACAAAATCCTCACTCCATTATATTACAATAGTATTCTTAGAGTAGGCAAAACAAAAGTTTTGTAAAATTTTATACAATTGTGACATTTTAGATTTTTAATATGTTTGACTTTTTAGTTCACTCCTTTTAACAATACATTATTAAAATTTATCTTTTTAGGATTTGAGTAAAAGAATTAACATAAAAGTAAAGATAAATAATTTCAAATATTTTCAGGTTTATTATCTATAAATACAATATTGATAACATCATATTTTGATTTAAATTATCGTGAGATAATAGATGTTTTTCGTAAAATTTTATTCTTCTTATATAAAATAATCAACAATGGACTCGAACAAGACAAGTTGACAATCAGTACATCCATATTTTAATATTTTTAACTTGTACGAAGAAGATCATCAACTATATTCCTGAACAAGGTGAACAAAATATTATTCAAATATAAAATTATAATAGTGAGAATTTTCAATCCACATTTAGATTTTTACATATTACAAGAATACTAAATTGACAACATAAAAAATTAACTTAGGTCTCTTTTCAAATTAGAATTCTATGCGTGGAGAATTTTACATCATGTTTTATATACTTAATCTCAAGAAAAGCATAACATATTAAACTACTAAGGTATTAATTAGTAATTCACAAAATAAACTTTAATTCCTCTCTTAGTTACTTTTATGCACTTGAAAGATATAAATAATTTTTTTAAAATGTAACTCTTAATAGTTTTATATAAACTATAAGTATCATGTCAATAGATGATAATATTCTTATAAAATATTTACTTTATAGATATATCAAGCATAGTTTATAAATTGGATGATGTCATGATTATTTATTCAACTTATATACATTTCACTTCTTCCATTTTATACATTATTAGATGTTACCGAAGTTTCTATATACAATGAATACTTCAGTTTACATGAAAAGTGTTAAAATAATATAGCCTTATGCAAAAAATTTATTTGACCCTAATATTTATATTACTACACTATTATGATTAATAATTCATCCATCTACACATTACTTCAATAATACAAAATTTATTTTTTTACGAATAATAAAATGTTAGTCCATCACATTTTGAGGACAACTTTCTTTTGGCCTAATTATCTACCTTCTTTTATCGACAATGCAATTTTTTGCATTAGCATATAAAGAGATTGCTCCAACATCATCTTAAGAATTAGAATAGTTGGCTAAAATCTTATATTAGTAATAATATAATTTCACTTGCTTAAGATATTTGGAATAATATATGATCACGCATTATGCATGTTTCGATGTTAAAACTTGTGATTAATAACACCAAGTTCACCTCAATGTGGACAATAAAAATAAATGGTTTGTGAAAGTTTGTCTAGTTTTTTTAATGCCATCAAGATAGCCTTTTTTTAAACTAATTATGCTATATTATTCAACATTTTAGATAATATCATATGATTATTAAAATTTAGATCTTCTTTCAAAATATTTTACTCATATTAATTACTTTTATTTTTTAGCCATTACTATCAAAGAGATGATAGTTGGGGATGAAATCAGATCTATTGTAGCCAGTACACCTTACATCTCCTTGAGCTAATTTTTTCTAATATCATAAATAATAAATTTTAATGCATTATGCAATATCATTATCATAATATGTGATGAATAAAAAATGATAAAATAAAAGTCTCTAATACTATCGATAAAATTGATATGATTAGATGTCAACATGAGAAAAAAATGACCCAAATGAAATTATAAATATCAATTTTGAGCTGTTATAGATTCTCCATAATCATGACAAGTATTATTATATCAAAGAATGCTCTCTATCTATTCTAGAAATAGAAACATCCAAGTTTATAAGAAACAAAGTTTTAACATCACTATTACCACATAAAATTAAGTTATATCAGTATATTGCAGAAATTTTCCAACAAGATGGATATTTTTTTTGATATTATTCAATTGCATAGTTTATTATTATAAATGTGCAACTCTTGTAATAGGGGTAGATTTTCAATTTCCTCTACAAATGCAAACCAATGTACAAAACACTAACTCTATTAAAGAACAATTATATTATTAGCTACTAGGTTTTGATAATGAATAACGTAGTTGCTAGTTAAATAAACAATTTCTTAGTTCAAATCACTAGCATTTACCAAGTCAAAACATATCTATAAAAAGAAACTCTCAATACATTATAAGTTACCTATAATAAAATAATCTTAGAGCATTAGAATTTGCTCATCCAGAAATTTAAGTAATTGTAATGTCAATGTTGGCAAAACAAATATTTAAGATATTTTAATAAAATATCAAATTTGTCTTCTTATATTTTGATTATGTTGGACTTTTTCACACCTTTACACAATTGATTATTAAAATTCATCTTTGTTATTTAGCATGAGAGAAACAAATTAACACAAAATGAAAGATATTTTTTTACAAATATTTCTAACTTTGCCATGCTTGTTTCAAATCATGATAACATCATATTATGACTCAAATTATCATGATATACTTGATGTTTATTGAAACGTTTTGTGCTTTTGATATAAAATAATGAACAAACATCACCAATAAGTCAAATTGACAATAATTTCATCCACATTTTGATATTTTTAACTTGTACGATGAGGATCATCAACGAGGTTCATGGAAAAGTTGAACTAGATATTATTCAAATCATAATTTCTAAGAGTGAGAATTTTTACACCATGTTTAGATTTTCAGAAATTATAAGAAAGTTGATCGTCAAAAAAATTAAGTTGGTTCTATTTTCAAATAAGATTTCTATATGTGGTGTTTAGAACCAAGCCTCGTGTAATTGATACCAAATAGAATATAAAGTATTTAATGACTAAAGGATTTCTAGCCAATTTACAAAAGAGATGCTTATTCCTCTCTTAATTATATTTATGCACTTGAAGGATATGGAATAGATTTTTTTTAACTTACCATACAACAATCTTAGATTGTTATATAAAGTATAAGCAATATGTTAAAAGATGACATTATTTCTATAAAATAATTATTAATAAATATAACAAGCATAGTGTATAAGGTCATAATTCTTTATTTAATTATATACATTTTAGTTCTATCATGAGATACGTTATTGCATACAAAGAAAGTTACAATATACAATGAAGATTTCAGTTTCTAGACGACAATGGTTAGTTTTAAAAAAATTAAAACCTAATGCATAACGTTTATTTGATCCTAATCTTTAAAGCAACTCACTCTTGTGATGAACAATTCATCCATCAAGATATATTACTTCAGTATTATAAATTTTTTTTACAAATAATCAAGTGTTGGCCCATCATGTTTCTAAGACAACTTCACATTAGTCTGATGGTCTTCCTCCTCATAACGACAATGCAATTTTTTCCGGTAGCATCTGATAAGCTTGCTCCAACATCATCTTCAGCATTAGAAGAGTTGGGAAAAATCTTAAGTCAGTAAGAATAATTATTTATTTATTTATAGTATTTGAGATCGCGTATGATCCAGCATTATTGTAGTTTTGATATTAAAACTAATGATAAAGAAAACCAAGTTCTACTAAATGTGGACCATATAGGAAATATGTTACGTGAAGAGTTATCTTCAATTATTTTCATGCAAATATAAAAGATTTTTTTTTACTAATTTTGCTATATACAATAATAGTTTTTATTGCTTCGTATGCTTATTAAAATTTAGGTCTTATTTCAAAATATTTTACTAATTGAATTAATTTTTAACTTTACCCATTGCTATCGAAGAGGCTATAGATGGAAATGACATCAAATCATTCGATATAAAACCTTTTATCATTCCTCCTCTACATAATCCTGTAGTCCTTATACACCTATAGGCTTATTGTCTTAATATCATAAACAATAAACTGTAACGCATTATGCGTTATTATTATTTTACTTCCAGATGAACTAAAAATTATTAAAATACAGGTCTCTAAATTATTATCAATAACATTGAAATGGTTAAATGTGAGCTTGTAGAAAAGACAACCCAAATTAAATTTCAAATATGAACTTTCATCTGTGAAAAGCATTATTATAACAATCGATTCTATGTTTTTTTGAAAAAAAGGTTAGATATAACTATTGCCACATAAAATATAGTTATGTCATTATATTAAGTAATTGTTCCAATATAATGTATTGTTTCTCAATATTATTTAATTATATAGTCTATTGCCATAAATTGACAATTCATGAGAGCGGGTTAGATTTCCAATTTCCACTACAATAGTAGACCAACACACAAAATCCTCACTCCATTATATTACAATAATATTCTAAGCTCTTATATTTTAATGATGAATAACTAACATGATAGTTAAATGAAAAAAATTTAATTTCAAGTCACTAGTTGGTAATGAGTTGAAACATTGCTATAAAAAAAAAGTATAAATACCTTATTAGTTACCAATGATAAACTAGCATTAGACCATTAAAATACACTCATCCAGAACTTTAAGTGGTTATAATCTTAGAGTAAGCAAAAGTAAAGTTTTGTAAAATTTTTATACAATTGTGACATTTTATATTTTTAATATGTTTGACTTTTTAGTTCAATCCTTTTAACAATACATTATTAAAATTTATCTTTTTTAGGATTTGAGTAAAAGAATTAACATAAAAGCAAGATAAATAATTACAAATATTTTCAGGTTTATTATCTATAAATATAATATTGAAAATATCATATTTTGATTTAAATTATCATGAGATAATAGATGTTTATTGTAAAATATTATTTTTCTGATATAAAATAACCAATAAAGGACTCGAACAAGTCAAGTTGACAATCAATACTAAATTGAAAACATAAAAAATTAACTTAGGTCTCTTTTCAAATAAGAATTCTATGTGTGGAGAGTTTTACACCATGCTTTAAATACTTCATTTAAACTATAAGTATCATGTCAAAAGATGATAATATTCTTATAAAATATTTACTTTATGGATATAACAAGCATAGTTTATAAATTGGATGATGTCATGATTTTTTATTCAACTTTATATATTTCACTTCTTCCATTTTATACATTATTAGATACTACGGAAGTTGCTATATACAATGAATATTTCAGTTACATGAAAAGTGTTAAAATAATATAGCCTTATGCATAAAATTTAATTGACCCTAATCTTTATATTACCTCACTCTTGTGATGAATAATTCATCTATCTACATATTACTTCAAAAATGCAAATTTTATTTTTTTTACGAATAATGAAATGTTAGTCCATCACGTTTTGAGGATAATTTCTTCTTGGCCTAATTATCTTCCTTCTTTTAATGACAATTCAATTTTTTACACTAGCATATAAAGAGATTGCTCCAATATCATCTTGAGAATTAGAATAGTTGGCTAAAATCTTATATTAGTAATAATATAGTTTCACTTGCTTAAGATATTTGGAATAATATATGATCACGCATTATGCATGTTTCGATGTTAAAACTTATGATTAATAACACCAAGTTTACCTCAATGTGGAAATTTGTCTAGTTTTTTGAATACCATCAAGATAGCTTTTTTTAAAACTAATTATGCTATATTATTCAACATTTTAGATAATATCATATGATTATTAAAATTTAGATCTTTTTTCAAAATATTTTACTAATATGAATTACTTTTATTTTTTAGCCATTGCTATCAAATAGGCAATAGTTGGGGATGAGATCAGATCTATTGATATTAAACCTTTAATTATACCTCCAAATTATAATTTAGTACACCTTACATCTCCATGAGCTAATTTTTTCTAATATCATAAAAAATAAATTTTAATGCATTATGCATTATCATTATCATAATATGTGATGAATAAAAAATGATAAAATAAAAGTCTCTAATACTATCGATAAAATTGATATAATTAGATGTCAACATGAGAAAAAAATGACCCAAATGAAATTATAAATATCAATTTTGAGCTGTTATAGATTAATGGCAAGTATTATTATATCAAAAAATGCTCTCTTTCTATTTCTAGAAATAGAAACATCCAAGTTTATTAGAAACAAAGTTTTAACATCACTATTACCACATAAAATCAAGTTATATCAGTATGTTGCAGAAATTTTCCAACAAGATGGATATTTTTTTTATATTATTCAATTATATAATTTATTATTGTAAATGTGCAATTCTTATAATAGAGGTAGATTTTCAATTTCCTCTGCAAATGCAAACCAATGTACAAGACACTAACTCTATTAAAGAACAATTATATTATTAGCTACTAGGTTTTGATAATGAATAATGTAGTAGCTAATTAAATGAACAATTTCTTAGTTCAAATCACTAGCATTTACCAAGTCAAAACATATCTATAAAAAAAAACTCTCAATACATTATAAGTTACCTATAATAAAATAAACTTAGAGCATTAGAATTTGCTCATCTAGAAATTTAAGTAATTGTAATGTCAATGTTGGCAAAACAAATATGTAAGATAATTTAATAAAATATCAAATTTGTATTCTTAGATTTTGATTATGTTTGACTTTTTAGTTCACACCTTTACACAATTGATTATTAAATTTCATCTTTGTTATTTAGCATGAGAGAAACAAATTAACACAAAATGAAAGATATTTTTTTACAAATATTTCTAACTTTGCCATGCTTGTTTCAAATCATGATAACATCATATTATGACTCAAATTATCATGATATACTTGATGTTTATTGAAATATTTTGTGATTTTGATATAAAATAATGAACAAACATCTCCGATAAGTCAAATTGACAATAATTTCATCCACATTTTGATATTTTTAACTTGTACGATGAAGATCATCAACAAGGTTCATGGAGAAGGTGAACTAGATATTATTCAAATCATAATTTCTAAGTGTGAGAATTTTTACTCCATGTTTAGATTTTCAGAAATTATAAGAAAGTTGATCGTCAAAAAAATTAAGTTGGTTCTATGTTCTAATAAGATTTCTATGTGTGGAGATTAGAACCAAGCCTCGTGTAATTGATCCCAAATAGAACATAATGTATTGGATGACTAAAGGATTACTAGTCAATTTATAAAAGAGATGTTTATTCCTCTCTTAATTATATTTATGCACTTGAAGGATATGAAATAGATTTTTTTCAACTTACCATACAATAATCTTAGATTGTTATATAAAGTATAAGCATTATGTTAAAAGATGATATTATTTCTATAAAATAATTTATTAATAAATATAACAAGCATAGTGTGTACGGTCATAATTTTTTATTTAATTTATATACATTTAAGTTCTACCATGAGATATGTTATTGCATACAAACAAGGTTACAATATACAATGAAGATTTCAGTTTTTAGACGACTATGGTCAGTTTCAAAAAACTAAAACCTTATGCATAACGTTTAATTGATCGAAATCTTTAAAGCAACTCAGTCTTGTGATGAACAATTCATCCATCAAGATATATTACTTCAATATTGTAAATTTTTTTAAAAAATAATTAAGTGTTGGCCAATTATATTTATAACACAATTTATCATTAGCCTGATGGTCTTCCTCCTCTTCACGATAATGTAATTTTACCCGGTAGCGTCTGATGAGCTTGCTCCAACATCATCTTCAGTATTAGAAGAGTTGGCAAAAATCTTATGTCAGTAAGAATTATTAATTATTTGTTTATAGTATTTGAAATAGCGTATGATCCAGCATTATTATAGTTTTGATATTTAAACTAATGATAAATAACAATAAGTTCTACTAAATGTGGACCATATAGGAAATATGTTATGTGAAGAGTTATCTTCAATTCTTTTGATACAAATCTAAAAGCTTATTTCTTTTATTAATTTTACTATATTCAATAATAGTTTTTTTTGCTTCGTATGCTCGTTAAAATTTAGATCATGTTTCAAAATATTTGACTAATTGAATTAATTTTTTTCTTCAGCCATTGCTATCAAAGAGGCTATAGCTAGAGATGACATCAAATCATTCGATATAAAACCTTTTATCATTCCATCTCTACATAATCCTGTAGTCCCTATACACCTATAGGCTCATTTTTTAATATCTTAAACAATAAACTATAATGCATTATGCATTGTCATTATTTTACTTCAAGATGAACTAAAATTTATTAAAATACATGTCTCTCAAATATTATCAATAAAATTGAAATGGTTAAATGTGAGCTTGTAGAAAAGATAACCCAAATGAAATTTCAAATATTAACTTTCATCCGTGAAAAGTATTATTATAATAATCAGTTCTATGTTTTCTTGAAAAGAAGGTTGGATATTACTATTACCACATAAAATATAGTTATGTCATTATATTACATAATTGTTCCAATATAATATAATGTTTCTCAATATTATTTAATTATATAGTCTATTGCCTTAAATTAACAATTCATGAGAGTGGGTTAGAGTTCCAATTTCCACTAGAAAAGTAGACCAGCACACAAAATCCTCACTCCATTATATTATAAAAATATTCTAAACTCTTATATTTTAATTATTACAAAGTAGGACAATAAGAAGTTGCTATATACAATGAATATTTCAGTATACATGAAAAGTGTTAAAATAATATAGCCTTATGCATAAAATTTAATTGACCCTAATTTTTATATTACCTCACTCTTATGATGAATAATTCATCCATCTACACATTACTTCAATAATACAAAATTTATTTTTTTTATGAATAATGAAATGTTAGTCCATATGTTCCGAAGACAACTTCTTATTGGCCTAACGATCTTCCTTCTTTTAACGACAATATAATTTTTTGCACTAGCATATAAAGAGATTATTCTAACATCATCTTGAGAAGTAGAATAGTTGGCTAAAATCGTATATTAGTAATAATATAGGTCACTTGCTTAAGATATTTGGAATAATATATGAATCACGCATTATGCATATTTCGATGTTAAAACTTAGGATTAATAACATCAAGTTCACCTCATGTGGACCTTAAATATAAGTGGTTTGTGAAAATTTATCTACTTTTTTAATGCCATCAAGATAGCTTTTTTTAAACTAATTATGCTATATTATCAACATTTTAGATAATATCATATGATTAGTAAAATTTAGATCTTCTTTCAAAATATTTTACTAATATGAATTACTTTTGTTTTTAGCCATTACTATCAAAGAGGCAATAGTTGGAGATGAGATCAGATATAGTGATATTAAACCTTTAATCATACCTACACTTTATAATCCAGTACACCTTACATCTCCTTAAGCTAATTTTTTCTAATATCATAAAACATATATTTTAATGCATTATGCATTAGCATTATTTTACTTCAAGATGAACTAAAATTTATTAAAATACATGTCTCTCAAATATTATCAATAAAATTGAAATGGTTAAATGTGAGCTGTAGAAAAGATAACCCAAATGAAATTTCAAATATTAACTTTCATCCGTGAAAAGTATTATTATAATAATCAGTTCTATGTTTTCTTGAAAAGAAGGTTGGATATTACTATTACCACATAAAATATAGTTATGTCATTATATTACATAATTGTTCCAATATAATATAATGTTTCTCAATATTATTTAATTATATAGTCTATTGCCTTAAATTAACAATTCATGAGAGTGGGTTAGAGTTCCAATTTCCACTAGAAAAGTAGACCAGCACACAAAATCCTCACTCCATTATATTATAAAAATATTCTAAACTCTTATATTTTAATTATTACAAAAGTAGGACAATAAGAAGTTGCTATATACAATGAATATTTCAGTATACATGAAAAGTGTTAAAATAATATAGCCTTATGCATAAAATTTAATTGACCCTAATTTTTATATTACCTCACTCTTATGATGAATAATTCATCCATCTACACATTACTTCAATAATACAAAATTTATTTTTTTTATGAATAATGAAATGTTAGTCCATATGTTCCGAAGACAACTTCTTATTGGCCTAACGATCTTCCTTCTTTTAACGACAATATAATTTTTTGCACTAGCATATAAAGAGATTATTCTAACATCATCTTGAGAATTAGAATAGTTGGCTAAAATCTTATATTAGTAATAATATAGTTTCACTTGCTTAAGATATTTGGAATAATATATGATCACGCATTATGCATATTTCGATGTTAAAACTTAGGATTAATAACATCAAGTTCACCTCAATGTGGACCTTAAATATAAGTGGTTTGTGAAAATTTATCTACTTTTTTAATGCCATCAAGATAGCTTTTTTTTAAACTAATTATGCTATATTATTCAACATTTTAGATAATATCATATGATTATTAAAATTTAGATCTTCTTTCAAAATATTTTACTAATATGAATTACTTTTGTTTTTTAGCCATTACTATCAAAGAGGCAATAGTTGGAGATGAGATCAGATATATTGATATTAAACCTTTAATCATACCTACACTTTATAATCCAGTACACCTTACATCTCCTTAAGCTAATTTTTTCTAATATCATAAAACATATATTTTAATGCATTATGCATTAGCATTATCATAATATGTGATAAATAGAAAATAAAAAAATAAAAGTCTCTAATACTATCGATCAAATTGATATGGTTAGATGTCAACTTGAGAAAAAAATGACCTAAATGAATTTATAAATATCAATTTTGAGCTGTTATAAATTGTCTATAATCATGACAAGTATTATTATATCAAAGAATATTCTCTTTCTATTTCTAGAAATAGAAACATCCATGTTTATAAAAAAAAAGTTTTGATATCACTATTACGACATGAAATCAAGTTATATCATTATGTTGCATAAATTGTCCAACAAGATAGTTATTTTTTTTGATATTATTCAATTATATTGATTATTATTCTAAATATGCAATTCTTGTAATAAGGGTAGATTTTCAATTTCCTCTATAAATGCAAACCAATGTACATAACACTAACTCTATTAAAGTACAATTATATTATTAGCTACTAGGTTTTGATGATGAATAACGTAATCACTAGTTAAATGAACAAATTCTCATATCAAGTCACTAGCATTTACCAAGTCGAACCATTTATATAAAAAGAAACTATAAATACATTATAAGTTACTTATAATAAAATAATCTTAGAGTATTAAAATTTACTCATCTAGAAAATTAAGTGATTGTAATGTCAATGTTGGCAAAACAAATATTTAAAATATTTTAATAAAATATCAAATTTGTCTTCTTAAATTTTGATTATGTTTGACTTTTTAGTTCACACCTTTACATAATTGATTATTAAAATTCATCTTTTTTATTTAGCATGAGAGAAACAAATTAACACAAAATGATAGATATTTTTTTACAACATCATTTCTAACTTGGCCATGCTTGACTTACCCACCCCCATCATCATAACATCCCTATTATGACTCCAAATATAATGATATACTTGATGTTGATTGTAAATATTTTGTACTTTGTGATATAACAATAGGAACAAATATCTCCACATAAGTCAAATTGACAATTAATTTCAATCCACATTTTGATATTTTAACTTGTACGACGAGGGATCATCACAAGGTTCCATGGAGAAGGTTTTGAAGTTCTTGTATTCATTTTCAAACACATAATTTCTAAGATTGAGAATTTTTAGCACCATCTTAGATTTTCAGAAATTACAAGAAAGTTGATCATCAAAACAATTAAGTTGGTTATATTTTCAATAAGATTTTAATGTGTGGAGTTAAGACCATGCCTTGTGTAATGATCCCAAACATGGAGGATATGAAATAGATTTTTTTTACAAATATTTCTAACTTTGCCATGCTTGATTAAAATCATAATAACATCATATTATGACTCAAATTATAATGATATACTTGATGTTGATTGAAATATTTTGTACTTGTGATATAAAATAATCTTAGAGTATTAAAATTTACTCATCTAGAAAATTAAGTGATTGTAATGTCAATGTTGGCAAAACAAATATTTAAAATATTTTAATAAAATATCAAATTTGTCTTCTTAAATTTTGATTATGTTTGACTTTTTAGTTCACACCTTTACATAATTGATTATTAAAATTCATCTTTTTTATTTAGCATGAGAGAAACAAATTAACACAAAATGATAGATATTTTTTTACAAATATTTCTAACTTTGCCATGCTTGATTAAAATCATAATAACATCATATTATGACTCAAATTATAATGATATACTTGATGTTGATTGAAATATTTTGTACTTGTGATATAAAATAAGGAACAAATATCTCCAATAAGTCAAATTGACAATAATTTCATCCACATTTTGATATTTTTAACTTGTACGACGAGGATCATCAACAAGGTTCATGGAGAAGGTGAACTTGATATCATTCAAAACATAATTTCTAAGATTGAGAATTTTTGCACCATCTTTAGATTTTCAGAAATTACAAGAAAGTTGATCATCAAAAAAATTAAGTTGGTTCTATTTTCAAATAAGATTTCTATGTGTGGAGTTAAGAACCATGCCTTGTGTAATTGATCCCAAACAGAACATAAAGTATTGGATTACTAAATGATTACTAGCCAATTTACAACAGAGATGCTTATTCCTCTCTTTATTATATTTAGGCACATGGAGGATATGAAATAGATTTTTTTCAACTTACCATACAACAATCTTATATTGTTACATAAAGTATAAGCATTATGTTAAAAGATAACATTATTTTTATAAAATATTTAATTAATAAATATAACAGGCATAGTATATAAGGTCACAATTCTTTTTTTAATTTATATACATTTCAGTTCTACCATGAGATATGTTATTGCATAAAAAGAAAGTTATAATATACAATAAATATTTCAGTTTCTAAGCAACAATGGTCAGTTTCAAAAAACTAAAACCTTATGCATAACGTTTAATTGATCCTAATCTTTAAAGCAACTCACTCTTCAGATAAACAATTCATCCATTAAGATATATTACTTCAATATTGTAAATTTTTTTTACAAATAATCAAGTGTTGGCCCATCATGTTTCTAAGACAACTTCTTATTAGCCTGATGGTCTTCCTCATCTTAACGATAATGCAATTTTTCTCGGTAGCATCTGAAGAGTTTGCTCCAACATCATCTTCAGCATTAGAAGAGTTGGCAAAAATCTTAGGTCAGTAATAATTATTATTTATTTATTTATAGTATTTAAAATAGCATATGATCCAGCATTATTGTAGTTTTGATATTAAAACTAATAATAAATAAAACCAAGTTCTACTAAATGTGGACCATATAGGAAATATGTTACGTGAAGAGTTATCTTCAATTATTTTCATGCAAATCTAAAAGCTTGTTTTTTTTAACTAATTTTGCTATATTCAATAATAGTTTTTATTACTTCATATACTTATTAAAATTTAGATTTTGTTTCAAAATATTTTACTAATTGAATTAATTTTGTTCTTTAGCCATTGCTATCAAAGAGGCTATAGCTAGAGATGACATCGAATCATTCGATATAAAACCTTTTACATTCCTCCTCTACATAATCCTGTAGTCCGTAAACACCTATAGACTCATTGTCTTAATATCATAAACAATAAACAGTAATGCATTATGCGTTGTCATTATTTTATTTCGAGATGAACTAAAAATTATTAAAATACATGTCTCTCAATTATTATCGTTAAAATTGCAATGGTTAATGGTTAAATGTGAGCTTATAGAAAAGATAACCCAAATGAAATTTCAAATATTAACTTTCATCCATGAAAAGGTTAACGACAATGCAATTTTTCTTGGTACCGTCTGATGAGCTTGCTCCAACATCATCTTCAACATTATAAGAGTTGGCAAAAATCTTAGGTCCGTAATAATTATTATTTATTTGTTTATAGTATTTGACATAGCATATGATCCAGCATTATTATTGTTTTGATATTAAAACTAATAATAAATAACACCAAGTTCTACTAAATGCGGACCATATAGGAAATATGTTACGGGAAGAGTTATCTTCAATTCTTTTCATGCAAATATAAAAGCTTATTTTTTATACTAATTTTGTTATATTTGATAATAGTTTTTATTTCTTTGTATGCTTATTAAAATTTAGATCTTGTTTCAGAATATTTTACTAATTGAATTAATTTTGTTCTTTAGCCATTGCTATCAAAGAGGCTATAGCTGGAGATGATATCAAATCATTCGATATAAAACCTTTAAGCATTCTCCTCTACATAATCCTGTAGTCCTATACACCTATAGGCTCATTAGCTTAATATTATAAACAATAAACTGTAATGCATTGCGTTGTTATTATTTTACTTTGAGATGAACTAAATATTAAAATACATGTCTCTAAATTATTACAATTAAATTGAAATAGTTAAATGTGAGCTTGTAGAAAAGAATACTAAAATTAAATTCAATTAAATTGCTACATTCAACAATAGTTTTTATTGCGTCGTAGCTGATACCAATATTCTAAGTTTTTATATTTTAATGACTAATAACTTACATGATACTTCAATGAAAAAATTTTAATTTCAAGTCACTACTTAATAATGAGTAGAAACATTGCTATAAAAAGAATGTATAAATACCTTATTAGTTGCCCATGAAAAACTAGCATTGGACCATTAAAATACACTCATCCTGAACTTTAAGTGGTTATAATCTTAAAGTAGGCAAAACTAAAGTTTTGTAAAATTTTTATACAATTATGACATTTTAGATTTTTAATATGTTTGACTTTTTAGTTCACTCCTTTTAACACTACATTCTTAAAATTTATCTTTTTTAAGATTTGATTAAAAGAACTAACATAAACGCAAAGATAAATAATTGTAAATATTTTTAGGTTTATTATCCATAAATACAATATTGATAACATCATATTTTGATTTAAATATACATGAGATAATAGAATGTTATTGAAAATATTATTCTTCTGATATAAAATAATCAACAAAGCTAAAATTAAATTCAATTAAATTGCTACATTCAACAATAGTTTTTATTGCTTCGTATGCTTGTTAAAATTTAGATCGTGCTTCAAAATATTTTACTAATTGAATTAATTTTTTTTCTTCAGCTATTGCTATCAAAGAGGCTATAGTTGGAGATTATATCAAATCATTCGATATAAAATCTTTTATCATTCCTCCTCTACATAATCCTGTAGTCCCTATACACCTATAGGCTCATTGTCTTAATATCATAAACAATAAACTATAATGCAATATGCGTTGTCATTATTTTACTTCGAGATGAACTAAAAATTATTAAAATACATGTCTCTCATTTATTATCGTTAAAATTGAAATGGTTAAATGTGAGCTTGTAAAAAAGATAACCCAAATGAAATTTCAAATATTAACTTTCATCCGTGAAAAGCATTATTGTAACAATTAGTTCTGTGTTTTCTTGAAAAAAAGGTTGTATACAACTATTACCACATAAAATATAGTTGTGTCATTATATTACATAATTGTTCCAATATAATGTATTGTTTCTCAATATTATTTAATTATATAGTCTATTGCCATAAATTGATAATTCTTGAGAGCGGAATAGAGTTCCAATTTTCACTACAAAAGTAGAACAACACACAAAATCCTCACTCCATTATATTATACCAATATTCTAAGTTTTTATATTTTAATGACTAATAACTTACATGATACTTCAATGAAAAAATTTTAATTTCAAGTCACTACTTAATAATGAGTAGAAACATTGCTATAAAAAGAATGTATAAATACCTTATTAGTTGCCCATGAAAAACTAGCATTGGACCATTAAAATACACTCATCCTGAACTTTAAGTGGTTATAATCTTAAAGTAGGCAAAACTAAAGTTTTGTAAAATTTTTATACAATTATGACATTTTAGATTTTTAATATGTTTGACTTTTTAGTTCACTCCTTTTAACACTACATTCTTAAAATTTATCTTTTTTAAGATTTGATTAAAAGAACTAACATAAACGCAAAGATAAATAATTGTAAATATTTTTAGGTTTATTATCCATAAATACAATATTGATAACATCATATTTTGATTTAAATATACATGAGATAATAGAATGTTATTGAAAATATTATTCTTCTGATATAAAATAATCAACAAAGGACTTGAACAAGTCAAGTTGATAATCAATATATCGGTATTTCTATATTTTTAACTTGTACGAAGAGGATCATTAACTATATTCCTGAACAAGGTGAACAAGATACTATTCGAATATAAAATTGTAACAGTGACAATTTTCAATCCACATTAAGATTTTGAAATATTACAAGAATACTAAATTGACAACATAAAAAATAAGTTGGGTCTCTTTTCAAATAAGAATTCTATGGGTGGAGAGTTTTACACTATGCTTTATATACTTCTTCTCAAGAAAAGCATAACATATTAAACTACTAAGGTATTAATTAGTAATTCACTAAGTAAACTTTAATTCCTCTCTTAGTTACTTTTATGCACTTGAATGACATGAAATAATTTTTTTTAATTTAAATCTTAATAGTGTTATATAAACTATAAGTATCATGTGAAAAGATGATAATATTCTTATAAGATATTTACTTTATGGAAATAACAAACATAGTTTATAAATTGGATGATGTCACGATCCTTTATTCAACTTTTATACATTTCACTTCTGTCATTTTATACATTATTAGATATTACGCAAGTTGCTATATACAATGAAGATTTCAGTTTACATGAAAAGTGTTAAAATAATATAGCCTTGTGCATAAAATTCAATTGACCCTAATCTTTATATTACCTCACTCTTGTAATAAATAATTCAGTCATCTACACATTACTTCAATAATGCGAAATTTTTTTTTTTATGTATAATGAAATATTAGTCCATCACGGTTCGAATACAACTTCTTATTGGCCTAACGATCTTCCTTCTTTTAACGACAATATAATTTTTTGCACTAGCATAAAAAGAGATTCCTCCAACATCATCTTGAGAATTAGAATAGGTGGCTAAAATCTTATATTAGTAATAATTTAGTTTCACTTGCTTAAGATATTTGGAATAATATACGATCACATATTATGCATGTTTCGATGTTAAAACTTATGATTAATAACACCAAGTTCACCTCAATGTGGACCATAAAAATAAGTGGTTTGTCAAAATTTGTCTAGTTTTTTTAATGCCATCAAGATCGCATTTTTTAAACTAATTGTGCTAAATTATTCAACATTTTAGATAATATCATATGATTATTAAAATTTAGATCTTTTTTCAAAATATTTACTAACAAGAATTACTTTTATTTTTTAGCCATTGCTATCAAAGAGGCAATAGTTGGGGATGGGATCAGATCTATTGATATTAAACCTTTAATCATACCTACACTTTAGAATCCAATACACCTTACATCTCCTTGAGTTAATCTTTTCTAACATCATAAAAAATAAATTTTAATGCATTATGCATTATCATTATCATAATATGTGATGAATAAAAAATGATAAAATATAAGTCTCTAATACTATCAATAAAATTGATATGGTTAGATGTCAACTTGAGGAAAAAATGACCCAAATGAAATTAGAAATATCAATTTTGAGCAGTTGTAGATTGTCCATAAACATGACAAGTATTATTACATCAAAGAATGCACTCTTTCTATTTCTAGAAATAGAAACATCCAAGTTTATAAGAAAAGAAGTTTTGACATCACTATTACCACATGAAATCAAGTTATATCATTATGTTGCAGAAATTTTCCAACTAGATTGATATTTTTTTTGATATCATTCAATTATATAGTTTATTATTGCAAATGTGCAATTCTTGTAATATGGGTAGATTTTCAATTTCCTCTACAAATGCAAATTAATGTACATAACACTAATTTATTAAAGTACAATTATATTATTATCTACTAGGTTTTGATAATGAATAACGTAGTTGCTAGTTAAATGAACAAATTCTCAGTTCAAGTCACTAGTATTAACAAGTCGAAACATTTCTATAAAAAGAAACTCTCAATACATTATAAGTTACATATAATAAAATAATCTTAGAGAAATAAAATTTGCTCATCTTGAAATTTAAGTGATTGTAATGTTAATGTCAGCAAAACAAATATTTAAGATATTTTAATAAAATATCAAAATTTTCTTCTTAGATTTTGATTATATTTGACTTTTTAGTCCACACCTTTATATAATTGATTATGAAAATTCATCTTTATTATTTAGCATAAGGGAAACAAATTAACACAAAATGTAAGATATTTTTTTACAAATATTTCAAACTTTGCCATGCTTGTTTAAAATCATAATAACATCATATTATGACTCAAATAATCATGATATACTTGATGTTTATTGAAATGTTTTGTGCTTTTGATATAAAATAATAAACATTTCCGTTCCACCATGAGATATGTTATTGCATACAAAGAAAGTTACAATATATAATGATGATTTCAGTTTCTAGACGACCATGGTCTGTTTGAAAAAACTAAAACCTTATGTATATCATTCAATTGATCCTAATTTTAAAGCAACTCACTGTTGTGATGAACAATTCATCCATATAGGTATATTATTTCAATATTGTAAATTTTTTTACAAATAATCAAGTTTTGGCCCATCATGTTTCTAAGACAACTTCTCATTAGACTGATGGTCTTCCTCCTCTTAATGACAATGTAATTTTTCCCAGTTGTGTTTGATGAGCTTGTTACAACATCATCTTCACCATTAGAAGAGTTGGCAAAAATCTTAGGTCAGTAATAATAATTATTTATTTATTTATAGTATTTGAAATACCTTATGATCCAGCATTATTATAGTTTTTATATTAAAACTAATGATAAATAACACCAAGTTCTACTAAATGTGGATCATATAGGAAATATGTTACGTGAAGAGTTATCTTCAATTCTTTTCATGCAAATCTAAAAGCTTATTTCTTTTACTAATTTTGCTATATTCGATAATAATTTTTATTGCATCGTATGCTTGTTAAAATTTAGATCTTGTTTCAAAATATTTTACTAATTAAATTAATTTTATTCTTTAGCCATTGCTATCAAAGAGAATATAGTTCGAGATGACATCAAATCATTCGATATAAAACCTTTTATCATTCCTCCTCTACATAATCCTGTAGTCCCTATACACCTATAGGCACATTGTCTTAATATCATAAACAGTAAATTGTAATACATTATGCATTGTCATTATTTTACTTCGAGATGAAATAAAAATTATTAAAATATATGTCTCTCAAATATTATCGATAAAATTGAAACGGTTAAATGTGAGCTTGAAGAAAAGATAACCCAAATGAAATTTTAAATATTAAATTTAATCCGTGAAAAGCATTATTATAACAATCGGTTCTATGTTTTCTTCAAAAGAAGGTTGGATATAACTATTACCACATAAAATATAGTTATATCATTATATTACATAATTGTTGCAATATAATATATTGTTTCTCAATATTATTTAATTATATAGTCTATTGCCATAAATTAACAATTCATGAGAGCAGGTTAGAGTTCCAATTTCCACTACAAAAGTAGACCAACACATAAAATCCACACTCCATTATATTATAACAATATTCTAAGATTTTTTGCACTAGCAAATAAAGAGATTCCTCCAACATCATCTTGAGAATTAGAATAGGTGGGCTAAAATCTTATATTAGTAATAATTTAGTTTCACTTGCTTAAGATATTTGGAATAATATACGATCACACATTATGCATGTTTCGATGTTAAAACTTATGATTAATAACAGCAAGTTCACCTCAATGTGGACCATAAAAATAAGTGGTTTGTGAAAATTTGTCTAGTTTTTTTAATGCCATCAAGATAGCATTTTTTTAACTAACTATGCTAAATTATTCAACATTTTAGATAATATCATAAAATTAATAAAATTTAGTTCTTTTTTTAAAATATTTTACTAACATGAATTACTTTTATTTTTTAGCCAATGCTATCAAAGAGACGATAGTTGGGGATGAGATCAGATCTATTGATATTAAACCTTTAATCATACCTCCACTTTATAATCCAGTACACCTTACATCTCCTTGAGCTAATTTTTTTAACATCATAAAAAATAAATTTTTGTAACATCAATAAAATTGATATGGTTAGATGTCAACTTGAGGAAAAAATGACCCAAATAAAATTAGAAATATCAATTTTGAGCAGTTGTACATTGTCTATAAACATGACAGGTATTATTATATAAAAAAATACTCTATTTCTATTTCTAGAAATAGAAACATCCAAGTTTATAAGAAACAAAGTTTTAACATCACTATTACCACATAAAATCAAGTTATATCAATATGTTGCAGAAATTTTACAACAAGATGGATATTTTTTTATATTATGCAATTATATAGTTTATTATTGTAAATGTGCAATTCTTATAATAGGGGTAGATTTCAATTTCCTCTACAAATGCAAACCAATGTACAAAACACTAACTCTATTAAAGAACAATTATATTATTAGCTATTTGGTTTTGATAATGAATAACGTAATCGCTAGTTAAATGAACAATTTCTTAGTTCAAATCACTAGCATTTACCAAGTCAAAACATATATATAAAAAGAAACTCTCAATACATTAAAGTTACTTATAATAAAATAATCTTAGAGCATTAGAATTTGCTTATCTAAAAATTTAAGTAATTGTAATGTCAATGTTAGCAAGACAAATATTTAAGATATTTTAATAAAATATCAAATTTGTCTTCTTATATTTTGATTATGTTTGACTTTTTAGTTCACACCTTTACACGATTAATTATTAAATTTCATCTTTGTTATTTAGCATGAGAGAAAAAAATTAACACAAAATGAAAGATATTTTTTTACAAATATTTCTAACTTTGCCAAGCTGGTTTAAAATCATGATAACATCATATTATGACTCAAATTATCATGATATATTTAATGTTTATTGAAATGTTTTGTGCTTTTGACATAAAATAATGAACAAACATCTCCAATAAGTCAAATTGATAATAATTTCATCCACATTTTGATATTTTTAACTTGTACGACGAGGATCATCAACAAGATTCACGGAGAAGGTGAACTAGATATTATTCAAATCATAATTTCTAAGTGTGAGAATTTTTGCACCATGTTTAGATTTTCAGAAATTACAAGAAAGTTGATCGTCAAAAAAATTAAGTTGGTTCTATTTTCAAATAAGATTTCTATGTGTGAAGTTTAGCACCATGCTTCGTGTAATTGATCCCAAATAGAACATAAAGTATTGGATGACTAAAGGATTACTAGCCAATTTACAAAAGAAATGCTTATTCCTCTCTTAATTATATTTATGCACTTGAAGGATATGAAATAGATTGTTTTCAACTTACCATACAACAATCTTAGATTGTTACATAAAGTATAAGCATTATGTTAAAAGATGATATTATTTCTATAAAATAATTAATTAATAAATATAACAAGCATAGTGTATAAGGTCATAATTCTTTATTTAATTTATATACATTTCAGTTCTACCATGAGATATGTTATTGCATACAAAGAAAGTTACAATATACAATGAATATTTCAGTTTCTAGGCGACAATGGTCAGTTTCAAAAAACTAAAACCTTATGCATAACGTTTATTTGATCCTAATCTTTAAAGCAACTCACTCTTGTCATGAACAATTCATCTATCAAGATATATTACTTCAATATTATAAATTTTTTTTACAAATAATCAAGTGTTGGCCCATCATATTCTTAAGACAACTTCTCATTAGCCTGATGGTCTTTCTCCTCATAACGACAATGTAATTTTTCCCAGTAGCATCTGATGAGCTTGCTCCAACATCATCTTCAGCATTAGAAGAGTTAACAAAAATCTTAGGTTAGTAATAATTATTATTTATTTATTTATAGTATTTGAAATAGCGTATGATCCAACATTATTATAGTTTTGAAATTAAAACTAATGATAAATACAACTAAGTTCTACTAAATGTGGACCATATAGGAAATATGTTACGTGAAGAGTTATCTTCAATTATTTTCATGCAAATCTAAATCTTATTTTTTTACTAATTTTGCTATATTCAACTGTAGTTTTTATTGCTTCGTATGCTTATTAAAATTTAGATCTTTTTTTAGAATATTTGACTAATTGAATTAATTTTGTTCTTTAGCCATTGCTATCAAAGAGGCTATAGCTTCCTAAAATAATTCGACATAAAACCTTTTATCATTCCTCCTCTACATAATCCTGTAGTCCCTATACACCTATAGACTCATTGTCTTAATATCATAAACAATAAACTGTAACGCATTATGTGTTGTTATTATTTTACTTCGAGATAAACTAAAAATTATTAAAATACATGTCTCTAAATTATTATCAATAAAATTGAAATGGTTAAATGTGAGCTTGTAGAAAAGATAACCCAAATTAAATTTTAAATATTAACTTTCATATGTGAAAAGCTTTATTATAACAATCGGTTCTATGTTTTCTTAAAAAAAAGGTTGGATATAACTATTGCCACATAAAATATAGTTATGTCATTATATTACGTAATTGTTCCAATATAATGTATTGTTTCTCAATATTATTTAATTATATAGTCTATTGCCATAAATCGACAATTCGTGAGAGCGGGTTAGAGTTTCAATTTCCACTACAAAAGTAGACCAACACAAAATCCTCACTCCATTATATTACAACAATATTCTTAGCTCTTATATTTTAATGATGAATAACTAACATGATAGTTAAATGAAAAAAATTTAATTTCAAGTCACTAGTTGGTAATGAGTTGAAAGTTGCTATAAAAAGAAAGTATAAATACCTTGTTAGTTGCCCATGATAAACTAGCATTGGACCATTAAAATACACTGGTTATAATCTTAGAGAAGGCAAAACTAAAGTTTTGTAAAATTTTTATACAATTGTGACATTTTAGATTTTTAATATGTTTGACATTTTAGTTCACTCCTTTTAACAATACATTATTAAAATTTATCTTTTTTAGGATTTGAGTAAAAGAATTAACATAAAAGTAAAGATAAATAATTACAAATATTTTCAGGTTTATTATCTATAAATACAACATTGATAACATCTTATTTTGATTTAAATTATAATGAGATAATAGATGTTTGTTGTAAAATATTATTCTTCCGATATAAAATAATCAACAATGGACTCGAACAAGTCAAGTTGACAATCAATACATCCGTATTTTAATATTTTTTAACTTGTAAGAAGAGGATCATCAACTATATTCCTGAACAAGGTGAATGAGATATTATTCAAATACAAAATTGTAATAGTGAGAATTTTCAATCCACATTTAGATTTTTACATATTACAAGAATACTAAATTGACAACATAAAAAATTAACGTACTGTCACGGCCTTAGCTGGAATTGCCTAAGGCGTGAGGCACCTTTGCGGCTAAAACGCGAACTTAGCTTGCGTTACCCAAGACGCGAGTCACCCTCGTGGCGAGGACGCGAACTTAGCTTACGTTGCCTAAGTCGCGCTTCGCCCTTGCGATCTTGCTCCGCAAGGATCAGCCCACTTTGTAACCTCTCGCAGGTCCCGAAGGACCTGTAAAAGAGAAAGTTGGTTAGTTCGAAAGAACGAGCGACGGACAAGTCCCGAAGTCTCGCGGAAAAGGGGAAGCTTTACAAGCAATTCGACGAACACCTTGTGTGCACAAGAGAAAAGAGGGAGAGGGAGAAAAACAAGGCTTTCAAGGATGAACGAACAGCTGCAAGCCCACAAACAACCGCTCACCTGGTCCCGGGCGCGAACACAAGTCCCCGTAAAGGTCACGTGCGAACTTGCGAAAGAGAGTTCAACGCCCGGTATATAACCGAAGCCCCATCCAGCCCTATGCCACCCGGGGGGTTCCTAGGGGCTGAGATGGCTGACGTTTTGGTGAGCGGAGGCAGATTCCAGAAATCAGCCTGCGGCACACGAAAACGGAGCTGTTTTGGGCTGTTTTGGGGCTGTTTTGCTCGGTTCGGTGAGCGGTCGCTTTGTAACGCTGCAGCGTGTTTGAACTTACATTTTTATAAGCAAAATGACCCAAAACCAAGAGAAAACATACTGCCAAGCAGCTATACATGTTGGGGTGAGCGACGAACGGTTCGTTGAACGAAGTTGTTGCGGGTGCGAAACGACCGTTCGTGACAGTACGTCTCTTTTAAAATAAGAATTCTATGCGTGGAGAGTTTTACACCATGTTTTATATACTTTATCTCAAGAAAAGCATAACATATTAAACTACTAAGGTATTAATTAGTAATTCACAAAATAAACTTTAATTCCTCTCTTAGTTACTTTTATGCACTTGAAAGATATAAATAATTTTTTTTAAAATGTAAATCTTAATAGTGTTATATAAACTATAAGTATAATGTCAATAAATGATAATATTCTTATAAAATATTTACTTTATGAATATAACAGGCATAGTTTATAAATTGGATGGTGTCATGATTCTTCATTCAACTTTTATACATTTCACTTCTTCCATTTTATACATTATTAGATACTATGGAAGTTGCTATATACAATGAATATTTCAGTTTGCATGAAAAGTATTAAAATAATATAGCCTTATGCATAAAATTCTATTGACCCTAATCTTTATATTACCTCACTCTTGTGATGAATAATTAATCCATATACACATTACTTCAATAATGTAAATTTTTTTTTTATGAATAATGAAATATTAGTTCATCACATTTTGAGGACAACTTCTTCTTAGCCTAATTATCTTCCTTCTTTTAATGACAATGTAATTTTTTGCACTAACATGTAAAGAGATTGCTCCGACATCATCTTAAGAATTAGAATAGTTGGCTAAAAACTTATATTAGTAATAATACAGTTTCACTTGCTTAAGATATTTGAAATAATATATGATCATGCATTATGCATGTTTCGATGTTAGAACTTGTGATTAATAACACCAAGTTCACCTCAATGTGGATCACAAAAATAAGTGATTTGTGAAAATTTGTCTAGTTTTTTTAATGCCATCAAGATACATTTTTAACTATTTTTAAACTAATTATGCTATATTATTCAACATTTTAGATAATATCATATGATTATTAAAATTTAGATCTTCTTTCAAAATATTTTACTAAAATGAATTACTTTTATATTTTAGCCATTGCTATCAAAGAGGCGATAGTTGAGGATGAGATCAGATCTATTGATATTAAACCTTTAATCATACCTCCACTTTATAATCCAGTACACCTTACATTTCCTTGAGATAATTTTTTCTAATATCATAAACAATAAATTTTAATTCATTATGCATTATCATTATCATAATATGTGATGAATAAAAAATGATAAAATAAAAGTCTCTAATACTATCGATAAAATTGATATGATTAGATGTCAATATGAAAAAAAAATGACCCAAATGAAATTATAAATATCAATTTTGAGCTGTTATAGATTGTCCATAATCATGACAAGTATTATTATATCAAAGAATGCTCTCTTTCTATTTCTAGAAATAGAAACATCCAAGTTTATAAGAAACAAAGTTTTAATATCACTATTACCACATAAAATCAAGTTATATCAGCATGTTGCAGAAATTTTCCAACAAGATGGATATTTTTTTGATATTATTCAATTATATAGTTTATTATTGTAAATGTGCAATTCTTGTAATAGGGGTAGATTTTCTATTTCCTCTATAAATTCAATCCAATGTACAAAACACTAACTCAATTAAAGAACAATTATATTATTTGCTACTAGGTTTTGATAATGAATAATATAGTCGCTAGTTAAATGAACAATTTCTTAGTTCCAATCACTAGCATTTACCAAGTCAAAACATATCTATAAAAAGAAACTCTCAATACATTATAAGTTACCTATAATAAAATAATCTTAGAGCATTAGAATTTGCTCATCTAGAAATTTAAATAATTGTAATGTCTATGTTGACAAAACAAATATTTAAGATATTTTAATAAAATATCAAATTTGTCTTCTTAGATTTTGATTATGTTTGACTTTTTAGTTCACACCTTTACACAATTGATTATTAAAATTTATCTTTGTTATTTAGCATGAGAGAAACAAATTAACACAAAATTAAAGATATTTTTTTACAAATATTTCTAACTTTGCCACGCTTGTTTAAAATCATGATAACATCATATTATGACTCAAATTATCATGATATACTTGATGTTTATTAAAATGTTTTGTGCTTTTTGAAATAAAATAATGAACAAACATCTCCAATAAGTCAAATTGACAATAATTTCATCCACATTTTGATATTTTTAACTTGTACGACGTGGATCATCAACAAGGTTCACGGAGAAGGTGAACTAGATATTATTCAAATCATAATTTCTAAGTGTGAGAATTTTTGCACCATGTTTAAATTTTCAGAAATTACATGAAAGTTGATCGTCAAAAAAATTAAGTTGGTTCTATTTTCAAATAAGATTTCTATGTGTAGAGTTTAGAACCATGCCTCGTGTAATGATCCCAAATAGAACATAAAGTATTGGATGACTAAAGAATTACTAGCCAATTTACAAAAGAGATGCTTATTCCTCTCTTAATTATATTTATGCACTTGAAGGATATGGAATAGATTTTTTTCAACTTACCATACAACAATCTTAGATTGTTACATAAAGTGTAAGCATTAAGTTAAAAGATGACATTATTTATATAAAATAATTGATTCATAAATATAATAATAAGGTCATAGTGTATAAGGTCATAATTTTTTATTTAATTTATATACATTTCAGTTCTACCATGAGATATGTTATTGCATACAAAGAAAGTTACCATATACAATAAAGATTTCAGTTTCTAGACGACAATGGACAGTTTCAAAAAACTAAAACCTTATGCATAACATTTATTTGATCCTAATCTTTAAAGCAACTTACTCTTGTGATGAACAATTCATCCATCAAGATATATTACTTCAATATTATAAATTTTTTTTACAAATAATCAAGTGTTAGCCCATCATGTTTCTAAGACAACTTCTCATTAGCCTGATGGTCTTCCTCCTCATAACGACAATGCAATTTTTCCCGATAGCATCTAATGAGCTTCCTCCAACATCATCTTCAGCATTAGAAGAGTTAGCAAAAATCTTAGGTCAGTAATAATAATTATTTATTTATGTATAGTATTTGAAATAGCGTATGATCCAACATTATTGTAGTTTTGATATTAAAACTAATGATAAATAAAACCAAGTTCTACTAAATGTGGACTATATAGGAAATATGTTATGTGAAGAGTTATCTTCAATTATTTGCATGCAAATCTAAAAGCTTTTTTTTTTTTTACTAATTTTGCTATATTCGACAATAGTTTTTATTGCTTCGTACGCTTATCAAAATTTAGATCTTGTTTCAGAATATTTTACTAATTGAATAAATTTTGTTCTTTAGCCATTGCTATCAAAGAGGCTATAGCTGGAGATGACATTAAATCATTCGATATAAAACCTTTTATCATTCCTCCTCTACATAATCCTGTAGTCCCTATACACCTATAGGCTCATTGTTTTAATATCATAAACAATAAACTATAACGCATTATGCGTTGTTATTATTTTACTTCGAGATGAACTAAAAATTATTAAAATACATGTCTCCAAATTATTATCAATAACATTGAAATGGTTAAATGTGTGCATGTAGAAAACATAACCCAAATTAAATTTCAAATATTAACTTTCATCCGTGAAAAGCATTATTATAACAATCGGTTCTATGTTTTCTTGAAAAAAAGATTGGATATAACTATTGCCACATAAAATATAGTTATGTCAATATATTAGATAATTGTTCCAATATAATGTATTGTTTCTCAATATTATTTAATTATATAGTCTATTGCCATAAATTGACAATTCGTGAGAGTGGGTTAGAGTTCCAATTTCCACTACAAAAATAGACCAACACACAAAATCCTCACTCCATTATATTGCAACAATATTCTAAGTTCTTATATTTTAATGATGAATAACTAACATGATAGTTAAATGAAAAAAAATTAATTTCAAGTCACTAGTTGGTAATGAGTTGAAATATTGCTATAAAAAGAAAGTATAAATATCTTATTAGTTGCCCACGATAAACTAGCATTGGACCATTAAAATACACTCATCCTGAACTTTAAGTGGTTATAATCTTAGAGTAAGCAAAACTAAAGTTTTGTAAAATTTTTATACAATTGGGACATTTTATATTTTTAATACGTTTGACTTTTTAGTTGACTCTTTTTAATAATACATTATTAAAATTTATCTTTTTTAGTATTTGAATAAAAGAATTAACATAAAAGTAAAGATAAATAATTGCAAATATTTTCAGGTTTATTATCTATAAATACAATATTGATAACATCATATTTTTATTTAAATTATCATGAGATAATAGATGTTTATTGTAAAATATTATTTTTCTGATATAAAATAATCAACAAAGGACTCAAACAAGTCAATTGACAATCAATACATCCGTATTTTAATATTTTTAACTTGTACGAAAAGGATCATCAACTATATTCCTGAACAAGGTGAAAAAGATTTTATTCAAATATAAAATTGTAATTGTGAGAATATTCAATCCACATTTAGATTTTTACATATTAAAAGAATACTAAATTGACAACATAAAAAATTAACTTAGGTCTCTTTTCAAATAAAAATTCCATGCGTGGAGAGGTTTACACCATGTTTTATAAACGTCATCTCAAAAAAAGCATAACATATTAAACTACTAAGGTATTAATTAGTAATTCACAAAATAAACTTTAATTCCTCTCTTAGTTACTTTTATGCACTTGAAAGATATAAATAATTTTTTTAAAATGTAAATCTTAATAGTGTTATATAAACTATAAGTATCATGTCAATAGATGATAATATTCTTATAAAATATTTACTTTATGGATATAACAAGCATAGTTTATAAATTGGATGGTGTCATGATTCTTTATTCAACTTTTATACATTTCACTTCTTCTATTTTATACATTATTAGATACTACGGAAGTTGCTATATACAATGAATATTTCGGTTTACATGAAAAGTGTTAAAATAATATAGCCTTATGCATAAAATTTATTTGACCCTAATATTTATATTACTGCACTGTTGTGATTAATAATTCATCCATCTACACATTACTTCAATAATGCAAAATTTATTTTTTTTACGAATAATGAAATGTTAGTCCATCAAATTTTGAGGACAACTTCTTTTTGGCCTAATTATCTTTCATCTTTTAACGACAATGTAATTTTTTGCACTAGCATATAAAGAGATTGCTCCAACATCATCTCGAGAATTAGAATAGTTGGCTAAAATCTTATATTACTAATAATATAGTTTCACTTGCTTAAGATATTTGGAATAATATATGATTATGCATTATGCATGTTTCGATGTTAAAACTTGTGATTAATAACACCAAGTTCACCTCAATGTGGACCACAAAAATTAGTAGTTTGTGAAAATTTGTCTAGTTTTTCTAATGCCATCAAGATAGCTTTTTTTTAAACTAATTATGCTATATTATTCAACATTTTAGATAATATCATATGATTATTAAAATTTATATCTTTTTTCAAAATATTTTACTAATATGAATTACTTTTATTTTTTAGCCATTGTTATCAAAGAGGGGATAGTTGGGGATGAGATCAGATCTATTGATATTAAACCTTTAATCATACCTCCACTTTATAATCCAGTACACCTTACATTTCCTTGAGCTAATTTTTTTAATATCATAAACAAT
This sequence comes from Musa balbisiana, assembly GCA_004837865.1. Classification (NCBI taxonomy): domain Eukaryota; kingdom Viridiplantae; phylum Streptophyta; class Magnoliopsida; order Zingiberales; family Musaceae; genus Musa; species Musa balbisiana. Next base: position 40,474,012 of record CM017188.1, on the reverse strand, counting down.
AAATTTTAATGCATTATGCATTATCATTATCATAATATGTGATGTATAAAAAATTATAAAATAAAAGTCTCTAATACTATCGATAAAATTTATATGATTAGATGTCAACACGAGAAAAAAATGACCCAAATGAAATTATAAATATCAATTTTGCGCTATTATAGATTATCCATAATCATGACAAGTATTATTATATCAAAGAATATTCTTTTTCTATTTCTAGAAATAAAAACATCCAAGTTTATAAGAAACAAAGTTTTAAAATCACTATTACCACATAAAATCAAGTTATATCAGTGTGTTGCAGAAATTTTCCAACATGATGGATATTTTTTTTGATATTATTCAATTATAAGGTTTATTTTTGTAAATCTGCAATGCTTGTAATAGGGGTAGATTTTCAATTTCCTTTACAATGCAAACCAATGTACAAAACATAAACTCTATTAAAGAAATTATATTATTAGTTACTAGGTTTTGATAATGAATAACGTAGTCGCTAGTTTAAAATGAACAATTTCTTAGTTCCAATCACTAGCATTTACCAAGTCAAAACATATCTATAAAAAGAAACTCTCAATACATTATAAGTTACCTATAATAAAATAATCTTAGAGCATTAGAATTTGCTCATCTATAAAATAATTAATTAATAAAATATCAATTTTGCGCTATTATAGATTATCCATAATCATGACAAGTATTATTATATCAAAGAATATTCTTTTTCTATTTCTAGAAATAAAAACATCCAAGTTTATAAGAAACAAAGTTTTAAAATCACTATTACCACATAAAATCAAGTTATATCAGTGTGTTGCAGAAATTTTCCAACATGATGGATATTTTTTTTGATATTATTCAATTATATAGTTTATTTTTGTAAATCTGCAATTCTTGTAATAGGGGTAGATTTTCAATTTCCTTTACAAATGCAAACCAATGTACAAAACATAAACTCTATTAAAGAAAATTATATTATTAGTTACTAGGTTTTGATAATGAATAACGTAGTCGCTAGTTAAATGAACAATTTCTTAGTTCCAATCACTAGCATTTACCAAGTCAAAACATATCTATAAAAAGAAACTCTCAATACATTATAAGTTACCTATAATAAAATAATGAACAAACATCTCCAATAAGTCAAATTGACAATAATTTCATCCACATTTTGATATTTGTAACTTATACGACAATGATCATCAACAAGGTTCACGGAGAAGGTGAACTAGATATTATTCAATCATAATTTCTAAGTGTGAGAATTTTGCACCATGTTTAGATTTTCAGAAATTACAAGAAAGTTGGTCGTCAAAAAAATTAAGTTAGTTCTATTTTCAAATAAGATTTCTATGTGTGGAGTTTAGAACCATGCCTCGTGTAATTAATCCCAAATAGAACATAAAGTATTGGATGACTAAAGGATTACTAGCCAATTTACAAAAGAGATGCCTATTCCTCTCTTAATTATATTTATACACTTGAAGGATATGGAATAGATTTTTTTCAACTAACCATACAACAATCTTAGATTGTTACATAAAGTATAAGCATTATATTAAAAGATGACATTAGTTCTATAAAATAATTAATTAATAAATATAACAAGCATAGTGTATAAGGTCATAATTCTTTATTTAATTTATATACATTTAAGTTCTACCATTAGATATGTTATTGCATACAAAGAAAGTTACAATATACAATGAAGATTTCAGTTCTAGACGACAATTGTCAATTTCAAAAAACTAAAACCTTATGCATAACGTTATTTGATCCTAATCTTAAAGCAACTCACTCTTGTAATGAACAATTCATCCATCAATATATATTACCTTCAATATTATAATTTTTTTTACAAATAATCAAGTGTTGGCCCATCATGTTTCTAAAATAACTTCTCATTAGCCTAATGGTCTTTCTCCTCATAACGACAATGTAATTTTCCCGGTAGCATCTGATGAGCTTGCTCCAACATCATCTTCAGCACTAGAAGAGTTGACAAAAATCTAGGTCAGTAATAATTATTATTTATTTATTTATAGTATTTGAAATAGCGTATGAATCCAATATTATTGTAGTTTTGATATTAAAACTAATGATAAATACAACCAAGTTCTACTAAATCTTAGATTTTGATTATGTTTGACTTTTAGTTCATACTTTTACACAATTGATTATTAAAATTCATCTTTGTTATTTAGCATGAGAGAAACAAGTTAACACAAATGAAAGATATTTTTTTACAAATATTTCTAACTTTGCATGCTTGTTTAAAATCATGATAACATCATATTATGACTCAAATTATCATGATATACTTGATGTTTATTGAAATATTTTGTACTTTTGATATAAAATAATGAACAAACATCTCCAATAAGTCAAATTGACAATAATTTCATCCACATTTTGATATTTGTAACTTATACGACAATGATCATCAACAAGGTCACGGAGAGAAGGTGAACTAGATATTATTCAAATCATAATTTCTAAGTGTGAGAATTTTTGCACCATGTTTAGATTTTCAGAAATTACAAGAAAGTTGGTCGTCAAAAAAATTAAGTTAGTTCTATTTTCAAATAAGATTTCTATGTGTGGAGTTTAGAACCATGCCTCGTGTAATTAATCCCAAATAGAACATAAAGTATTGGATGACTAAAGGATTACTAGCCAATTTACAAAAGAGATGCCTATTCCTCTCTTAATTATATTTATACACTTGAAGGATATGGAATAGATTTTTTTTCAACTAACCATACAACAATCTTAGATTGTTACATAAAGTATAAGCATTATATTAAAAGATGACATTAGTTCTATAAAATAATTAATTAATAAATATAACAAGCATAGTGTATAAGGTCATAATTCTTTATTTAATTTATATACATTTAAGTTCTACCATTAGATATGTTATTGCATACAAAGAAAGTTACAATATACAATGAAGATTTCAGTTTCTAGACGACAATTGTCAATTTCAAAAAACTAAAACCTTATGCATAACGTTTATTTGATCCTAATCTTTAAAGCAACTCACTCTTGTAATGAACAATTCATCCATCAATATATATTACCTTCAATATTATAATTTTTTTTTACAAATAATCAAGTGTTGGCCCATCATGTTTCTAAAATAACTTCTCATTAGCCTAATGGTCTTTCTCCTCATAACGACAATGTAATTTTTCCCGGTAGCATCTGATGAGCTTGCTCCAACATCATCTTCAGCACTAGAAGAGTTGACAAAAAATCTTAGGTCAGTAATAATTATTATTTATTTATTTATAGTATTTGAAATAGCGTATGATCCAATATTATTGTAGTTTTGATATTAAAACTAATGATAAATACAACCAAGTTCTACTAAATGTGGACCATATAGGAAATATGTTACGTGAAGAGTTATCTTCAATTATTTTCATGCAAATCTAAAAGCTTGTTTTTTTTACTAATTTTGTTATATTCAATAATAGTTTTTATTGCTTCGTATGCATATTAAAATTTAGATCTTGTTTCAGAATATTTTACTAATTGAATTAATTTTGTTCTTTAGCCATTGCTATCAAAGAGGCTATAGCTGGAGATGACATCAAATCATTTGATATAAAACCTTTTATCATTCCTCCTCTACATAATCCTATAGTCCCTATACACCTATAGGCTCATTGTCTTAATATCATAAACAATAAAATGTAACGCATTATGCGTTGTTATTATTTTACTTCCAAATGAATTAAAAATTATTAAAATACATGTCTCTAAATTATTATCAATAAAATTGAAATGGTTAAATGTGAGCTTGTAGAAAAGACAACCCAAATTAAATTTCAAATATGAACTTTCATCCGTGAAAAGCATTATTATAACAATCGGTTCTATGTTTTCTTGAAAAAAAGGTTGGATATAACTATTGTCACATAAAATATAGTTTTTGATGGGAATATATCGCGAAAATAACCTTTGTATATGAACAAATGTTAGTAGGCCATAACATGCAACGGAATTAAATGGAAGCACAATCAAATGGAACACCAAGATATACGTGGAAAACCCCTCCAATGTGAAGGGTAAAAACCATGGTGCAAACTAGAGATAATCCACTATGAGAATAATGAATATACAAATCTCAATCTCTTGCCCTAAACCCTAGCAACAATCACAATAGAATAACTGGGATACAAGGATCACGTCATTGCCCACAATATCTAAAACCTCCCCAAGTAATCACAGCAAGAGTCTACCGTAGATTTGATCTAACCTGAGATGAGAACACTACTAGATGATTGAGAACAGTCTCTCTGCGTTGTCCTTTTCTTCTTCCCTTTCTTTCTCTTGTTTTTCTGCCTTATTCTCCTCCTTTCTGCTGCTGTGAGGATGTCCATGTTGCTGCAGGTTTTCTCCCAAAAACGTAGCCACCTCCGCCTCTAAAACGCAGCCCCCACACCCCTTAATATGAGATTAGGGTTAGGTTAAGTGGGGGTGTGGGCTGATAAAGCTCACCATGGGCTGAACATGGGCTATCAGCCCAACAACCTCCCCCTTCAGCCCATAAGGGAGGCTGTCCCACTCCTCAATGTGAAGCCATGCTGACTAGCTGTCGGCATATCTCTTGTCTTTCTTTTGGTAAGGTCTTTGTCAACATGTCTGCTCCATTATCATCTATATGAATTTTCTAAAGCTGTAACTGCTTCTCTTCAAATACATTTCGAATCCAGTGGTATCTGACATCTATATGCTTTGACTTGGAATGAAACATTGGGTTCTTACATAAATGGATGGCACTCTGGCTGTCACAATGCACCACATAATTTTCTTGTTTCAACCCCAATTCTTATAAGAATTCTTTCATCCATAACATTTCTTTGCATACCTTTGTAGCAGCAATATATTCTGCTTCTGTGGTGGAGAGAGCAATACACTTTTGCAACCTGGATTGCCATGACATAGCTCCCCTTGCAAAAGTAAGTACATAACCTGAAGTAGACTTCCTCGTATCTATATCTCTTGCCATATCTGCATCTGTGTAACCTGTCAACACAGGTGGTCCACCTCCAAAGCTTAAACAAACCTTAGAGCTCCCTTTGAGATATCTAAAAATCCACTTCACTACTGCCCAGTGCTCTTTACCTGGATTTGCAAGAAATCTGCTAGTAACACGCACTGCATATGCGATGTCCGGCCTCGTACATACCATCGCGTACATTAAACTTCCAACTACTGAAGCATAAGGAATTTTTTGCATTTTCTCCTTCTCCTCATCACTTGACGGACTCTATTTCGAGCACAACTTGAAGTGACCTGCAAGAGGAGAACCAACTGGTTTTGCATTGCTCATACTGAATCTTTCCAATATCTTTTCAATGTACTTCTCCTGTGACAACCAAATTTTCTTATTTTTCCTGTCACAAGAAATCTGCATACCCAGTATTTGCTTTGCTGGCCCCATGTCCTTCATTGCAAAAGACTCACTTAGTTCTTTCTTCAATTGTCAATGTTAGACATATCTTTTCCAAGAATAAGCATGTCATCAACATAAAGTAAGAGAATAATAAAATCCTCACCAAACCATTTGATATACACACAATGATCTGAAGCCGTTCTTTTGTATCTATTTTTTATCATAAATGAATCAAACTTTCTGTACCACTGCCTTGGAGCTTGCTTCAGCCCATACAAGCTCTTCTTCAACTTATAGACAAAGTTCTCTTTACCTTTGACTTTGAAGCCTTCCAGTTGCTCCATATAAATTTCCTCCTCTAAGTCACTATGAAGGAAAGTTGTCTTCATATCTAACTACTCAACCTCCAAGTCCTGGCTAGCAGCAATACCAAGAGCAACACGAATAGAAGACATTTTAACAACAAAAGAAAAAATCTCTTCAAAGTCAATACATTTCTTTTGACCAAAGCCTTTCACAACCAATCTAGCTTTGTACTTTGGTTGAGAATAATATTCTTGAGTCTTTAACCTAAAAACCCACTTGTTCTTCAAGGCATTCATTCTATTTGGTAGTAGCACCAAATCATAAGTGTGGTTCTTCTGAAGAGCATCCATCTCTTCCTGCATAGCAACTAACTACTTCTCTTTCTGCTCACCTTCAATTGCTTCCTGGTAACTCTCTGGTTCACCTGCATCAGTAAGCATCACATACTCATTTGTAGAATATCTTCTGGAAGGTTGACGTAGTCTAGAAGATCTTCTCAACTGAGGTTCTGCGGGAACATGCTCTTCAACTTCTTCTTGCTCAACATGTCCTGTAGGTAGATCAACATTAGGCTCTACACTATCTTCCTACACATCTCCCCCATCACCCTGATATATTGGAGGAATAACTGGGTCACAATCTGCTAATCCTTCTACAGAAGTCTTGGTCGGTGTCTTCTTCTTCAAATCTTCGAAGGTTTGATCCTCAAAGAAGACTACATCTCTACTTCTAAACACCTTCTGTTTTCTAGATCCTAAAGCCTGTAACCAAACTGATCATGTGAGTAGTCAAGAAAAATACATTCTTTAGTCTTACCATCCAGCTTGGTCCTCTCATTGTCTGGAATATGTGCAAATGCACGACAACCAAATACTCTCAAATGCTTGTAGGAAACATCTTTCCTTGACCGTACGTGCTCTGCAACATCACCATCTAAGGTTGTACATGGTGATAAGTTGATCACATCAACTGCAGTCCTCAAAGCCTCATCCCAAAACCTTTTGGGTAGCTTGGCATGTGAAAGCATACATCTGATCTTTTCCATGATGGTGCGGTTTATCCTCTCTGCAATAGCATTATGCTGAGGTGTACTAGGAACTGTCATCTCATGTTGGATCCCATGTGACCTGCAATAATCATTAAACAATCCTGTATACTCACCACCATTATCTGATCTTATGTATTTCAATTGTCTTTCTGTCTCCCTTTTAACCCTAGCATGAAACTCTTTGAAGACATTAATCACCTGATCTTTGGTCTTCAAAGCATAGGCACAAACTTTCCTGGAAAAATCATCTATAAAAGTGACAAAATAAAGTGCGCTACTAATACCAAGAACATCAATAGATCCACTAGGAGTTTTTGTTCTCAAAGGACCACATACATCTGTATAAACATGGTCTAAGGCATGCATTTTTCTAGATAAAGCAGGGCTAGCAAATGAAACTCTGTATTGTTTAACAGCCAAATAATCAATACAAGGGTTCAGATGTATACCTCTGAGGTCTGGCAATACCTCTTTCTTGGAAAGAGCTTGCAGCCCCTTCTCGCTCATGTGTCCCAGTCTCCTATGCCACAACTCCATGCTGAAGTCTTTTTCTATAGCATTTAACTGCTCACTATAAGCTTTAGCCTGCAACCTGTATAAGGTATAACATTTCTTTCCACTAGCCATAACAAGAGAACCCTTACTGAGCTTCCATTGCCCTCTGTGAAATCTGCTATCATAGTCTTCATCATCTAACCTTCCAACTGAAATTAAATTCAGCCTCAAGTCAACCACATGCCTCACGTCCTTAAGCACCAACTTGCAGCCAAGGTTGGTCTTTAAATGGATATCACCCATGCCAATGATGTCTGCTATGCCATAGTTACCCATCTTGATAATACCAAAATTTTCAGACCTGTATGTAGCAAAAAACTCCCTCCGTGGTGTAGCGTGATAAGAAGCACCTGTGTCAATCACCCACTCAAGATCCTGACACACACAAGAAAAAATATCATCAGAAGGAGACAAAATCAAATAATCACCACCCTGCACTATAGTTGTAGTATTATTCTTTGACTCTGTAGACTCCACTTCATTTCCCTTTTTCTTGCTCTTCTTAGGTTGCTTACATTGGTTCTTGTAATGTCCTTTCTCACCACAGTTATAGCAAACAATATCTTTTCTTGATCTTGACTTGCTCCTACCCATGCATGAACTACTTCTAGACTTTGACCTTCCTTTGTTCTCTGAGATAAGTGCTTGTGAATCATTCTGAGATGTTGCTGAACTCTTCCTTCTCAACTCCTCATTCAACAAACTGCTTATTACTTGACTCATGGTGACAATACCATCTGGCGCAGAATTACTGAGGGAAACCACCAATGTCTCCCAACTTTCTAGTAATGAATTGAGAAGTAACAATGCCTGCAACTCATCATCAAGAGATATTTTCATAGAGGATAACTGGTTAGTAATACTCTGCATTTCATTCAAATGCTCAGCAATAGAAGCACCCTCTCTATATTTTAGGTTCACAAGTTTTCTGATCAAAAAAGCTTTGTTGCCAACTGTTTTTCTTTCATAGAGACTTTCCAACTTTTTCCAAAGAGAATATGTAGAAATTTCAGTAGAAACATGGTGAAAGACACTATCATCAAGCCATTGTCTAATAAACCCAATTGTTTTTCGATCTAACCTCTTCCACTCATCGTCTGTCATAGTTGTAGGTTTTGCACTATCACCCTGCAAAGGTCCATATAAATCTTTGCAATACAAGAGATCTTCCATTCTTGGTTTCCATATCATCCAATTGTTTTCATTTAAACTAATCATGCGAGAAACATTACTGGCCTTCATGTTCAAATACAAAATTAAATCACCAAAACTCTACTCTGATACCAGTTGATGGGAATATATCGCAAAAATAACCTTTGTATATGAACAAATGCTAGCAGGCCATAACATGCAGCGAAATTAAATGAAAGCACAATCAAATGGAACACCAAGATATACGTAGAAAACCCCTCCAATGTGAAGGGTAAAAACCATGGTGCAAACTAGAGATAATCCACTATGAGAATAATGAATATACAAATCTCAATCTCTTGCCCTAAACCCTAGCAACAATCACAAGAGAATAACTGGGATACAAGGATCACGTCACTGCCCACAATATCTAAAACCTCCCCAAGTAATCACAGCAAGAGTCTACTGTAGATTTGATCTAACCTGAGATGAGAACACTGCTAGATGATTGAGAACAGTTTCTCTGTGTTGTCCTTTTCTTCTTCCCTTTCTTTCTCTTGTTTTTCTGCCTTGTTCTCCTCCTTTCTGCTGCTGTGAGGATGTCCACGTTGCTGCAGTTTTTCTCCCAAAAACGCAGCCACTTCCACCTCTAAAACGCAGCCCCCACACCCCTTAATATGAGATTAGGATTAGGTTAAGTGGGGGTGTGGGCTATGGGCTAATAAAGCCCACCATGGGCTGAACATGGGCTGTCAGCCCAACAGTTTTGTCATTATATTACGTAATTGTTCCAATATAATATATTGTTTCTCAATATTATTTAAATATATAGTCTATTGCCATAAATTGACAATTCGTGAGAGCGGGTTAGAGTTCCAATTTTCACTACAAAAGTAGACCAACACACAAAATCCTCACTCCATTATATTACAACAATATTCTAAGCTCTTATATTTTAATGATGAATAACTAACATGATAGTTAAATGAAAAAAATTTAATTTCAAGTCACTAGTTGGTAATGAGTTGAAACATTGCTATAAAAAGAAAGTATAAATACCTTATTAGTTGCCCATGATAAATTAGCATTGGACCATTAAAATACACTCATCCTGAACTTTAAGTGGTTATAATCCTAGAGTAGGCAAAACTAAAGTTTTGTAAAATTTTTATACAATTGTGACATTTTAGATTTTTAATATGTTTGACTTTTTAGTTCACTCCTTTTAACAATACATTATTAAAATTTATCTTTTTTACGATTTGAGTAAAATAATTAACATAAAAGTAAAGATAAATAATTACAAATATTTTTAGGTTTATTATCTATAAATACAATATTGATAACATCATATTTTGATTTAAATTATCATGAGATAATAAATGTTTATTATAAAATATTATTCTTCTGATATAAAATAATCAACGAAGGACTCGAACAAGTCAAGTTGACAATCAATACATTCGTATTTTAATATTTTTAACTTGTACGAAGAGGATCATCAACTATGTTCCTGAATAAGGTAAACAAGATATTATTCAAATATAAAATTATAATAGTGAGAATTTTCAATCCACATTTAGATTTTTACATATTACAAGAATACTAAATTGACAACATAAAAAATTAACTTAGGTCTCTTTTCAAATAAGAATTCTATGCGTGGAGAGTTTTACACCATATTTTATATACTTCATCTCAAGAAAAACATAACATATTAAACGACTAAGGTATTAATTAGTAATTCACAAAATAAACTTTAATACCTCTCTTAGTTATTTTTATGCAATTGAAAGATATAAATATTTTTTTTAAAATTTAAATCTTAATAGTGTTATATAAACTATAAGTATCATGTCAATAGATGATAATATTCTTATAAAATATTTACTTTATGGATATAACAAGCATAGTTTATAAATTAGATGATGTCATGATCTTTATTCAACTTTTATACATTTCACTTCTTCCATTTTATACATTATTAGATACTACGGAAGTTACTATAATACAATAAATATTTCAGTTTACATGAAAATTGTCAAAATAATATAGCCTTATGCATAAAATTCAATTGACCATAATCTTTATATTACTTCACTCTTGTGATGAATAATTCATTCATCTACACATTACTTCAATAATGCAATTTTATTTTTTTACGAATAATGAAATGTTAGTCCATAACATTTTGAGGACAACTTCTTCTTGGCCTAATTATCTTCCTTCTTTTAATGACACTGTAATTTTTTGCACTAGCATATAAAGATATTGCTCCAACAATATCTTGAGAATTAGAATAGTTGGCTAAAATCTTATATTAGTAAATAATATAGTTTCACTTGCTTAAGATATTTGGAATATTATGATCACGCATTATGCATGTTTCGATGTTAAAACTTGTAATTAAAAACACCAAGTTCACCTCAATGTGGACCATAAAAATAAGTGGTTTGTGAAAATTTGTCTAATTTTTTTAATGCCATCAAGATAGCTTTTTTTTAAACTAATTATGCTATATTATTCAACATTTTATATAATATCATATGATTATTAAAATTTATATCTGTTCTCAAAATATTTTACTAATATGAATTACTTTTATTTTTAGCCATTGCTATTAAAGAGGTGATAGCTGGGGAAGAAATCAGATCTATTGATATTAAACCTTTAATCATACCTCCACTTTATAATCCAATACACCTTAAATCTTCTAGAGCTATTTTTTTCTAATATCATAAACAATAAATTTTAATACATTATGCATTATAATTATCATAATATGTGATAAATAAAAAATGATAAAATAAAAGTCTCTAATACTATCGATAAAATTGATATGATAAGATGTCAACATGAGAAAAAAAAGACCCAAATGAAATTATAAATATCAATTTTGAGCTGTTATAGATTGTCCATAATCATGACAAGTATTATTATATCAAAGAATGCTCTTTTTCTATTTCTAGAAATATAAACATCAAATTTATAAGAAACAAAGTTTTAACATCACTATTACCACATAAAATCAAGTTATATTAGTATGTTGCAGAAATTTTTCAACAAGATGGATATTTTTTTTTATATTATTCAATTATATAGTTTATTATTGTAAATCTGCAATTTTTATAATAGGGGTAGATTTTCAATTTCCTCTATAAATGTAAACCAATGTACAAAACACTAACTCTATTAAAGAACAATTATATTATTAGCTACTAGGTTTTGATAATGAATAACGTAGTCACTAGTTAAATGAACAATTTCTTAGTTCAAATCACTTAAATTTACCAAGTCAAAACATATCTATAAAAAGAAACTCTCAATACGTTATAAGTTACCTATAATAAAATAATCTTAGAGCATTAGAATTTGCTCATCTAGAAATTTAAGTAATTGTAATGTCAATGTTGGCAAAACAAATATCTAAGATATTTTAATAAAATATCAAATTTGTCTTCTTATATTTTGATTATGTTTGACTTTTTAGTTCACACCTTTACACAATTGATTATTAAAATTCATCTTTGTTATTTAGCATGAGAGAAACAAATTAACAAAAAATGAAAGATATTTTTTTACAAATATTTCTAATTTTGCCATGCTTGTTTAAAATCATGATAACATCATATTATAACTCAAATTATCATGATATACTTGATGTTTATTGAAATGTTTTGTGCTTTTGATATAAAATAATGAACAAACATCTCCAATAAGTCAAATTGACAATAATTTCATCCACATTTTGCTATTTTTAACTTGTACGACGAGGATCATCAACAAGGTTCACGAAGAAAGTGAACTAGATATTATTCAAATCATAATTTCTAAGTGTGAGAATTTTTGCACCATGTTTAGATTTTCAGAAATTACAAGAAAGTTGCTCGTCAAAAAAATTAAGTTTGTTCTATTTTCACATAAGATTTCTATGTGTGGAGTTTAGAACCATGCCTCGTGTAATTAATCCCAAATAGAACATAAAGTATTTGATGACTAAAGGATTACTAGCCAATTTACAAAAGAGTTGCTTATTCCACTCTTAATTATATTTATGCACTTGAAGGATATGGAATAGATTTTTTTTAACTTACCATACAACAATCTTAGATTGTTACATAAAGTATAAGCATTATGTTGAAAGATGACATTATTTATGTAAAAAAATTAATTAATAAATATAAAAAGCATAGTTTATAAGGTCATAATTCTTAATTTAATTTATATACATTTCAGTTCTACCATGAGATATGTTATTGCATACAAAGAAAGTTACAATATACAATGAAGATTTCAGTTTCTAGACGACAATGGACAGTTTAAAAAAATTAAAACCTTATGCATAATGTTTATGTGATCCTAATCTTTAAAGTAACTCACTCTTGTGATGAACAATTCATCTATCAAGTTATATTACTTCAATATTATAAATTTTTTTTACAAATAATCAAGTGTTGGCCCGTCATATTTCTAAAACAACTTCTCATTAGCCTGATGGTCTTCCTCCTCATAACGAAAATGCAATTTTTTCCGGTAGCATCCGATGAGCTTGCTCCAACATCATCTTTAGCATTAGAAGAGTTGGCAAAAATCTTAGGTCAGTAAGAATTATTATTTATTTATTTATAGTATTTGAAATAGTATATGATCCAGCATTATTGTAGTTTTGATATTAAAACTAATGATAAATAAAACCAAGTTCTACTAAATGTGGACCATATAGGAAATATGTTACGTGAAGAGTTATCTTCAATTATTTTCATGCAAATCTAAAAGCTTATTTTTTTTACTAATTTTGCTACATTCGACAATAGTTTTTATTTCTTCGTATGCTTATTAAAATTTATATCTTATTTCAAATATTTTACTAATTGAATTAATTTTGTTCTTTAGCCATTGCTATCAAAGAGGCTATAGCTGGAGATGACATCAAATCATTCGATATAAAACATTTTATCATTCCTCCTCTACATAATCCTGTAGTCCCTATACACTTATAGGCTCATTGTCTTAATATCATAAACATTAAACTGTAACATATTATGTGTTGTTAATTATTTTACTTCGAGATAAACTAAAAATTATTAAAATATACATGTCTCTAAATTTTATCAATAAAATTGCAATGGTTAAATGTGAGCTTGTGAAAAGACAAACCAAATTTAAATTTCAACAGGCATTATTGTAGTTTTGATATTAAACACTAATGATAAATAAAACCAAGTTCTACTAAATGTGGACCATATAGGAAATATGTACGTGAGAGTTAATCTTCAATATTTTCATGCAAATCTAAAAGCTTATTTTTTTACTAATTTTGCTACATTCGACAATAGTTTTTAGTTCTTCGTATGCTTATTAAAAATTTATATCTTATTTCAAAATATTTTACTAATTGAATTAATTTTGTTCTTTAGCCATGCTATCAAAGAGGCTATAGCTGGAGATGACATCAAATCATTCGATATAAAACATTTTATCATTCCTCCTCTACATAATCCTGTAGTCCCTATACACTTATAGGCTCATTGTCTTAATATCATAAACATTAAACTGTAACATATTATGTGTTGTTAATATTTTACTTCGAGATAAACTAAAAATTATTAAAATACATGTCTCTAAATTATTATCAATAAAATTGAAATGGTTAAATGTGAGCTTGTAGAAAAGACAACCCAAATTAAATTTCAAATATGAACTTTCATCCGTGAAAAGCATTATTATAACAATCGGTTCTATGTTTTCTTAAAAAAAGGTTGGATATAACTATTGCCACATAAACTATAGTTATGTCATTATATTACGTAATTGTTCCAATATAATGTATTATTTCTCAATATTATTTAATTATTTAGTCTATTGCCATAAATTGACAATTCGTGAGAGCGGGTTAGAGTTCCAATTTCCACTACAAAAGTAGATCAACACACAAAATCCTCACTCCATTATATTACAATAATATTTTAATCTATTATATTTTAATAATGAATAACTAACATGATAGTTAAATGAAAAAACTTTAATTTCAAGTCACTAGTTGGTAATAAGTTGAAACATTGCTATAAAAAGAAAGTATAAATACCTTATTAGTTGCCAATGATAAACTAGCATTGGACAATTAAAATACACTCATCCTGAACTTTAAGTGGTTATAAACTTAGAGTAGGCAAAACTAAAGTTTTGTAAAATTTTTATACAATTGTGACATTTTAGATTTTTAATATGTTTGACTTTTTAGTTCACTCCTTTTAAAAATATATTATTAAAATTTATCTTTTTTACGATTTGAGTAAAAGAATTAACATAAAAGTAAAGATAAATAATTACAAATATTTTTAGGTTTATTATCTATAAATACAATATTGATAACATCATATTTTGATTTAAATTATCATGAGATAATAAATGTTTATTATAAAATATTATTCTTCTGATATAAAATAATCAACGAAGGACTCGAACAAGTCAAATTGACAATCAATACATTCATATTTTAATATTTTTAACTTGTACGAAGAGGATCATCAACTATGATCCTGAATAACGTAAACAAGATATTATTCAAATATAAAATTGTAATAGTGAGAATATTCAATCCACATTTAGATTTTTACATATTACAAAAATACTAAATTGACAACATAAAAAATTAACTTAGGTCTCTTTTTAAATAAGAATTCTATGCGTGGAGAGTTTTACACCATATTTTATATACTTCATCTCAAGAAAAGCATAACATATTAAACTACTAAGGTATTAATTAGTAATTCACAAAATAAACTTTAATACCTCTCTTAGTCACTTTTATGCACTTGAAAGATATAAATAATTTTTTTTAAATGTAAATCTTATTAGTGTTATATAAACTATAAGTATCATGTCAATAGGTGATAATATTCTTAGAAAATATTTACTTTATGGATATAACAAGCATAGTTTATAAATTTGATGATGTCATGATTCTTTATTCAACTTTTATACATTTCACTTCTTCCATTTTATACAATATTAGATACTATGGAAGTTGCTATATACAATGAATATTTCAGTTTACATGAAAAGTGTTAAAATAATATAGCCATATGCATAAAATCCAATTGACCATAATCTTTGTATTACCTCACTCTTGTGATGAATAATTCATCTATCTATACATTACTTCAATAATGCAAAATTTATTTTTTTTACGAATAATGAAATGTTAGTCCATCATATTTTGAGGACAACTTCTTCTTGGCCTAATTATCTTCCTTCTTTTAACGACAATGTAATTTTTTGCACTAACATATAAAGAGATTGCTCCAACATCATCTTGAAAATTAGAATAGTTGGCAAAAATCTTATATTAGTAATAATATAGTTTCACTTGCTTAAGATATTTGGAATAATATATGATCACGTATTATGCATATTTCGATGTTAAAATAAAACTTGTGATTAATAACACCAAGTTCACATCAATGTGGACCATAAAAATAAGTGGTTTGTGAAAATTTGTCTATTTTTTTAATGCAATCAAGATAGCTTTTTTTTAAACTAATTATGCTATATTATTCAACATTTTAGATAATTTAATATGATTATTAAAATTTAGATCTTCTTTTAAAATATTTTACTAATATGAATTAATTTTATTTTTTAGCCATTGCTCCAACATCATCTTTAAAATTAGAATAGTTGGCTAAATCTTATATTAGTAATAATATAGTTTCACTTGCTTAAGATATTTGGAATAATATATGATCACGCATTATGCATGTTTCGATGTTAAAACTTGTGATTAATAACACCAAGTTCATCTCAATGCGGACCATAAAAATAAGTGGTTTGTGAAATTTTGACTAGATATTATTCAAATCATAATTTCTAAGTGTGAGAATTTTTGCACCATGTTTAGATTTTCAGAAATTACAAGAATGTTGATCGTCAAAAACATTAAGTTTGTTCTATTTTCAAATAAGATTTCTATGTGTGGAGTTTAGAACCATGCCTCATATAATTGATCCCAAATAGAACATAAAGTATTGGATGACTAAAGGATTACTAGCCAATTTACAAAAGAGATGCTTATTCCTCTCTTAATTATATCTATGCACTTGAAGGATATGGAATAGATTTTTTTCAACATACCATATAACAATCTTAGATTGTTACATAAAGTATAAGCATTATGTTAAAAGATGACATTATTTCTATAAAATAATTAATTAATAAATATAACAAGCATAGTGTGTAAGGTCATAATTCTTTATTTAATTTAGATACATTTCAGTTCTACCATGAGATATGTTATTGCATACAAAGAAAGTTACAATATACAATGAAGATTTTAGTTTCTAGATGACAATGGTTAGTTTAAAAAAACTAAAACCTAATGCATAACGTTTATTTGATCCTAATCTTTAAAGCAACTCACTCTTGTGATAAACAATTCATCCATTAAGATATATTACTTCAATATTATAAATTTTTTTTACAAATAATCAAGTGTTGGCCCATCATGTTTCTAAGACAACTTCTCATTAGCCTGATGGTCTTCCTCCTCATAACGACCGTGCAATTTTTCCCGGTAGCATTTGACGAGCTTACTCCAACATCATCTTCAGCATTAGAAGAGTTGGCAAAAATCTTATGTCAGTAATAATAATTATTTATTTATTTATAGTATTTGAAATAGCATATGATCCAGCATTATTGTAGTTTTGATATTAAAACTAATGATAAATAAAACCAAGTTCTACTAAATGTGGACCATATAGGAAATATGTTACGTGAAGAGTTATCTTTAATTATTTTCATGCAAACCTAAAAGCTTGTTTTTTTTACTAATTTTGCTATATTCAACAATAGTTTTTATTGCTTCATATGCATATTAAAATTTAGATCTTGTTTCAGAATATTTTACTAATTGAATTAATTTTGTTCTTTAGCCATTGCTATCAAAGAGGCTATTGCTAGAGAAGACATCAAATCATTCGATATAAAACCTTTTATCATTTCTCCTCTACATAATCCTGTAGTCCCTATACACCTATAGGCTCATTATCTTAATATCATAAACAATAAACTGTAACTCATTATGCATTGTTATTATTTTACTTCGAGATGAACAAAAATTATTAAAATACATGTCTCTAAATTATTATCAATAAAATTGAAATGGTTAAATTTGAGCTTACAGAAAATATAACCTAAATTAAGTTTCAAATATTAACTTTCATCCGTGAAAAGCATTATTATAACAATCGGTTCTATGTTTTTTTGAAAAAAAGGTTGGATATAAATATTGCCACATAAAATATAGTTATGTCATTATATTACGTACTTGTTCCAATATAATGTATTGTTTCTCAATATTATTTAATTATATAGTCTATTGCCATAAATTGACAATTCATAAGAGCGGGTTAGAGTTCCAATTTCCAATACAAAAGTAAACCAACACACAAAATCCTCACTCCATTATATTACAACAATATTCTAAGCTCTTATATTTTAATGATGAATAACAAACATGATAGTTAAATGAAAAAAATTCAATTTTAAGTCACTAGTTGGTAATGAGTTGAAACATTGCTATATAAAAAAAGTATAAATATGTTATTAGTTACCAATGATAAACTAGCATTGGACCATTAAAATACACTCATCCTGAACTTTAAGTAGTTATAATCTTAGAGTAGGCAAAACTAAAGTTTTGTAAAATTTTTATACAATTGTGACATTTTAGATTTTTAATATGTTGGACTTTTTAGTTCAATCCTTTTAACAATACATTATTAAAATTTATCTTTTTTAGAATTTGAGTAAAAGAATTAACATAAAAGCAAGATAAATAATTACAAATATTTTCAAGTTTATTATCTATAAATATAATATTGAAAACATCATATTTTAATTTAACTTATCATGAGATAATAGATGTTTATTGTAAAATATTATTTTTCTAATATAAAATAATCAACAAAGGACTCGAACAAGTCAAGTTGACAATCAATACATTCGTATTTTAATATTTTTAACTTGTACGAAAAGGATCATCAACTATATTCCTGAACAAGGTGAACAAGATATTATTCAAATATAAAATTGTAATAGTGAGAATTTTCAATCCACATTTAGATTTTTACATATTATAAGAATACTAAATTGAAAACATAAAAAATTAACTTAGGTCTCTTTTTAAATAAGAATTATATGTGTGGAGAGTTTCACACCATACTTTATATACTTCATTTAAAGAATAGCATAACATATTAAACTACTAAGGTATTAATTAGTAATTCACAAAGTAAACTTTAATTCCTCTCTTAGTTACTTTTATAAACTTGAAATATATAAATAATTTTTTAAAAATGTAAATCTTAATAGTGTTATATAAACTATAAGTATCATGGCAAAAGATGATAATATTCTTATAAAATATTTACTTTATGGATTTAACAAGCATAGTTTATAAATTGGATGATGTCATGATTCTTTATTCAAGTTTTATACATTTCACTTCTTCAATTTTATACATTACTAGATACTACGGAAGTTGCTATATACAATGAATATTTCAGTTTCATGAAAAGTGTTAAAATAATATAGCCTTATGCATAAAATTCAATTGACCCTAATCTTTATATTACCGTACTCTTATGATGAATAATTCATCTATCTACACATTACTTCAATAATGTAAAATTTATTTTTTTTACGAATAATGAAATGTTAGTCCATCACGTTTTGAGGATAATTTCTTCTTGGCCTAATTATCTTGCTTCTTTTAACGACAATTCAATTTTTTGCACTAGCATATAAAGAGATTGCTCCAACATCATCTTGAGAATTAGAATAGTTGGCTAAAATCTTATATTAGTAATAATATAGTTTCACTTGCTTAATGTATTGGAATAATATATGATCACGCATTATGCATGTTTCGATGTTAAAACTTATGACTAATAACACCAAGTTCACCTCAATGTGGACCATAAAAATAAATGGTTTGTGAAAATTTGTCTAGTTTTTTGAATGCCATCAGGATAGCTTTTTTTTTAAACTAATTATGCTATATTATTCAACATTTTAGATAATATTATATGATTATTAAAATTTAGATCTTCTTTCAAAATATTGTACTAATATGAATTGCTTTTATTTTTTAGCCATTGCTATCAAATAGGCGATAGTTGGGGATGAGATCAGATCTATTGATATTAAACTTTTAATTATACCTCCAAATTATAATCTAGTACACCTTACATCTCCTTGAGCTAATTTTTTCTAATATCATAAAAAATAAATTTTAATGCATTATGTATTATCATTATCATAATATGTGATGAATAAAAAATGATAAAATAAAAGTCTCTAATACTATCGATAAAATTGATATTATTAGATGTCAACATAAGAAAAAAATTACCCAAATGAAATTATAAATATCAATTTTGTGCTGTTATAGATTGTCCATAATCTTGACAAGTATTATTATATCAAAGAATGCTCTCTTTCTATTTCTAGAAATAGAAACATCCAAGTTTATAAGAAACAAAGTTTTAACATCACTATTACCTCATAAAATCAAGTTATATCAGTATGTTGCAGAAATTTTCCAACAAGATGGATATTTTTTTTGATATTATTCAATTATATAGTTTATTATTGTAAATGTGCAATTCTTGTAATAGGGGTAGATTTTCAATTTCCTCTACAAATGCAAACCAATGTACAAAACACTAACTCTATTAAAGAACAATTATTTTATTAGCTACTAGGTTTTGATAATGAATAACAAAGTAGCTAGTTAAATGAACAATTTCTGAGTTCAAATCACTAGCATTTACCAAGTCAAAACAAATCTATAAAAAGAAACTCTCAATACATTATAAGTTACCTATAATAAAATAATCTTAGAGCATTAGAATTTGCTCATCTAGAAATTTAAGTAATTGTAATGTCAATGTTGGCAAACCAAATATTTAAGATAATTTAATAAAATATCAAATTTGTCTTCTTAGATTTTGATTATGTTTGACTTTTTAGTTCACACCTTTACACAATTAATTATTAAAATTCATCTTTGTTATTTAGCATCAGAGAAACAAATTAACACAAAATGAAAGATATTTTTTTACAAATATTTCTAACTTTGCCATGCTTGTTTAAAATCATGATAACATCATATTATGACTCAAATTATCATGATGTACTTGATATTTATTGAACTGTTTTGTGCTTTTGATATAAAATAATGAACAAACATCTTCGATAAGTCAAATTGACAATAATTTCATCCATATTTTGATATTTTTAACTTGTACGACGAGGATCATCAACAAGGTTCACGGAGAAGGTGAACTAGATATTATTCAAATCATAATTTCTAAGTGTGAGAATTTTTACACCATATTTAGATTTTCAGAAATTATAAGAAAGTTGATCGTCAAAAAAATTAAGTTGGTTCTATGTTCAAATAAGATTTCTATGTGTGGAGTTTTGAACCATGCCTCGTGTAATTGATCCCAAATAGAACATAAAGTATTAGATGACTAATGGATTACTAGCCAATTTACAAAAGAGATGCTTATTCCTCTCTTAATTATATTTATGCACTTGAAGGATATGGAATAGATTTTTTTTAATTTACCATAAAACAATCTTAAATTGTTACATAAAGTATAAGCATTATGTTAAAAGATGACATTATTTCTATAAAATAATTAATTAATAAATATAACAAGCATAGTGTGTAAGGTCATAATTCTTTATTTAATTTATATACATTTCAGTTCTACCATGAGATATGTTATTGCATACAAAGAAAGTTACAATATACAATGAATATTTCAGTTTCTAGACGACTATGGTTAGTTTCAAAAAACTAAAACCTTATACATAATGTTTAATTGATCCAAATCTTTAAAGCAACTCAATCTTGTGATGAACAATTCATCCATCAAGATATATTACTTTAATATTGTAAATTTTTTTTACAAATAATTAAGTGTTGGCCAATTATGTTTCTAAGACAACTTCTCATTAGCTTGATGGTCTTCCTCCTCTTCATGATAATGTAATTTTACCCGGTAGCGTCTGATGAGCTTGCTCTAACATCATCTTCAGTATTAGAAGAGTTCATAAAAATCTTATGTCAGTAAGAATTATTATTTATTTGTTTATAGTATTTGAAATAGCGTATGATCCAGCATTATTATAGTTTTGATATTTAAACTAATGATAAATAACAACAAGTTCTAATAAATGTGGACCATATAGGAAATATGTTCTATGAAGAGTTATCTTCAATTCTTTTGATGCAAATCTAAAAGCTTATTTCTTTTACTAATTTTACTATATTCGATAATCGTTTTTATTGCTTCGTATGCTTGTTAAAATTTAGATCATGTTTCAAAATATTTGACTAATTGAATTAATTTTTTTCTTCAACCATTGCTATTAAAGAGGTTATAGCTAGAGATGACATCAAATCATTCGATATAAAACCTTTTATCATTCCTCCTCTACATAATCCTATAGTCCCTATACACCTATAGGCTCATTGTCTTAATATCATAAACAATAAACGGTAATGCATTATGCGTTGTCATTATTTTACTTCGAGATGAACTAAAAATTATTAAAATACATGTCTCTCAATTATTATCGTTAAAATTGAAATGGTTAAATGTAAGCTTGTAGAAAAGATGACCCAAATGAAATTTCAAATATTAACTTTCATTCGTGAAAAGGTTAACGACAATGCAATTTTTCCTGGTAGCGTCTGATGAGCTTGCTCCAACATCATCTTCAACATTATAAGAGTTGCAAAAATCTTAGGTCCGTAATAATAATTATTTATTTGTTTATAGTATTGGAAATTACGTATGATCCAGCATTATTGTAGTTTTGATATTAAAACTAATGATAAACAACACCAAGTTCTACTAAATGTGGACTATATAGAAAATATGTTACGGGAAGAGTTATCTTCAATTCTTTTCATGCAAATCTAAAAGCTTATTTCTTTTACTAATTTTACTATATTCGATAATCGTTTTTATTGCTTCGTATGCTTGTTAAAATTTAAATCGTGTTTCAAAATATTTTACTAATTGAATTAATTTTTTTTTCAGCCATTGCTATCAAAGAGGCTATAGCTGGAGATGATATTAAATCATTCGATATAAAACCTTTTATCATTCCTCCTCTACATAATCCTATAGTCCCTATACACCTATAGGCTCATTGTCTTAATATCATAAACAATAAACTGTAATGCAATATACGTTGTCATTATTTTACTTCGAGATGAACTAAAAATTATTAAAATACATGTCTCTCAATTATTATCGTTAAAATTGAAATGGTTAAATGTAAGCTTGTAGAAAAGATGACCCAAATGAAATTTCAAATATTAACTTTCATTCGTGAAAAGGTTAACGACAATGCAATTTTTCCTGGTAGCGTCTGATGAGCTTGCTCTAACATCATCTTCAACATTATAAGAGTTGGCAAAAATCTTAGGTCCGTAATAATAATTATTTATTTGTTTATAGTATTTGAAATAGCGTATGATCCAGCATTATTGTAGTTTTGATATTTAAACTAATGATAAATAACAACAAGTTCTAATAAATGTGGACCATATAGGAAATATGTTCTATGAAGAGTTATCTTCAATTCTTTTCATGCAAATCTAAAAGCTTATTTCTTTTACTAATTTTACTATATTCGATAATCGTTTTTATTGCTTCGTATGCTTGTTAAAATTTAGATCATGTTTCAAAATATTTTACTAATTGAATTAATTTTTTTTTCAGCCATTGCTATCAAAGAGGCTATAGCTGGAGATGATATTAAATCATTCGATATAAAACCTTTTATCATTCCTCCTCTACATAATCCTATAGTCCCTATACACCTATAGGCTCATTGTCTTAATATCATAAACAATAAACTGTAATGCAATATACGTTGTCATTATTTTACTTCGAGATGAACTAAAAATTATTAAAATACATGTCTCTCAATTATTATCGTTAAAATTGAAATGGTTAAATGTAAGCTTGTAGAAAAGATGACCCAAATGAAATTTCAAATATTAACTTTCATTCGTGAAAAGGTTAACGACAATGCAATTTTTCCTGGTAGCGTCTGATGAGCTTGCTCCAACATCATCTTCAACATTATAAGAGTTGGCAAAAATCTTAGGTCCGTAATAATAATTATTTATTTGTTTATAGTATTGGAAATTACGTATGATCCAGCATTATTGTAGTTTTGATATTAAAACTAATGATAAACAACACCAAGTTCTACTAAATGTGGACTATATAGAAAATATGTTACGGGAAGAGTTATCTTCAATTCTTTTCATGCAAATCTAAAAGCTTGTTTCTTTAACTAACTTTGCTATATTCAACAATAGTTTTTATTGCTTCGTATGCTTGTTAAAATTTAAATCGTGTTTCAAAATATTTTACTAATTGAATTAATTTTTTTTTCAGCCATTGCTATCAAAGAGGCTATAGCTGGAGATGATATTAAATCATTCGATATAAAACCTTTTATCATTCCTCCTCTACATAATCCTATAGTCCCTATACACCTATAGGCTCATTGTCTTAATATCATAAACAATAAACTGTAATGCAATATACGTTGTCATTATTTTACTTCGAGATGAACTAAAAATTATTAAAATACATGTCTCTCAATTATTATCATTAAAATTGAAATGGTTAAATGTGAGCTTGTAGAAAAGATAACCCAAATGAAATTTCAAATATTAACTTTCATCCATGAAAAGCATTATTGTAACAATTAGTTCTGTATTTTCTTGAAAAAAAGGTTATATACAACTATTACCACATAAAATAAAGTTATGTCATTATATTATATAATTGTTCCAATATAATATATTGTTTCTCAATATTATTTAAATATATAGTCTATTGCCATAAATTGATAATTCTTGAGAGCGGAATAGAGTTCCAATTTTCACTACAAAAGTCGAGCAACACACAAAATCCTCACTCCATTATATTATAACAATATTCTAAGCTCTTATATTTTAATGACTAATAACTTACATGATACTTAAATGAAAAAATTTTAATTTCAAGTCACTACTTGATAATGAGTAGAAACATTACTATAAAAAGAAAGTATAAATACCTTATTAGTTGCCCATGAAAAACTAGTATTGGACCATTAAAATACACTCATCCTAAACTTTAAGTGGTTATAATCTTAAAGTAAGCAAAACTAAAGTTTTATAAAATTTTTATACAATTATGACATTTTAGATTTTTAATATGTTTGACTTTTTTGTTCACTCCTTTTAACACTACATTCTTAAAATTTATCTTTAAGATTTGATTAAAAGAACTAACATAAACACAAAGATAAATAATTGTAAATATTTTTAGGTTTATTATCCATAAATACAATATTGATAACATTATATTTTGATTTAAATTATCATGAGATAATAGAATGTTATTGAAAATATTATTCTTTTGATATAAAATAATAAACAAAGGACTTGAACAAGTCAAGTTGACAATCATTATGTCGGTATTTCTATATTTTTAACTTGTACGAAGGGAATCATCAACTATATTCCTGAACAAGGTGAACAAGATACTATTCGAATATAAAATTGTAATAGTGACAATTTTCAATCCACATTAAGATTTTGAAATATTACAAGATTACTAAATTGACAACATAAAAAATTAAGTTGGGTCTCTTTTCAAATAAGAATTCTATGGGTGAAGAGTTTTACATCATGCTTTATATACTTCATCTCAAGAAGAACACAACATATTAAACTACTAAGATATTAATTAGTAATTCACTAAGTAAACTTTAATTCCTCACTTAGTTACTTTTATGCACTTGAATGACATGAAATAATTTTTTTTAATTTAAATCTTAATAGTGTTATATAAACTATAAGTATCATGTCAAAAGATTATAATATTCTTATAAAATATTTACTTTATGGAAATAACAAGCATAACTTATAAATTGGATGACGTCACGATTCTTTATTCAACTTTTATACATTTCACTTCTGCCATTTTATACATTATTAGATATTACGGAAGTTGCTATATACAATGAAAATTTCAGTTTACATGAAAAGTGTTAAAATAATATAGCCTTATGCATAAAATTCAATTGACCTTAATCTTTATATTACCTCACTCTTGTGATGAATAATTCATCCATCTACACATTACTTCAATAATGCAAAATTTTTTTTTTTTATGTATAATGAAATGTTAGTCCATCACGGTTCGAAGACAACTTCTTATTGGCCTAACGATCTTCCTTCTTTTAACGACAATATAATTTTTTACACTAGCATATAAAGAGATTCCTCCAACATCATCTTGAGAATTAGAATAGGTGGCTAAAATCTTATATTAGTAATAATTTAGTTTTACTTGCTTAAGATATTTGGAATAATATACGATCACACATTATGCATGTTTCGATATTAAAACTTATGATTAATAACACCAAATTCACCTCAATGTGGACCATAAAAATAAGTAGTTTTTAAAAATTTGTCTAGTTTTTTTAATGCCATCAAGATAGCATTTTTTTTAACTAATTGTGCTAAATTATTCAACATTTTAGATAATATCATATGATTATTAAAATTTTGATCTTTCTTCAAAATATTTTACTAACATGAATTACTTTTATTTTTTAGCCATTGCTATCAAAGAGGCGATAGTTGGGGATGAGATTAGATCTATTGATATTAAACCTTTAATCATACCTACACTTTATAATCCAGTACACCTTACATCTCCTTGAGCTAATTTTTTCTAACATCATAAAAAATAAATTTTAATGCATTATGCATTATCATTATCATAATATGTGATAAATAAAAAATAATAAAATAAAAGTCTCTAATACTATCGATAAAATTGATATGGTTAGATGTCAACTTGATGAAAAAATGACCCAAATGAAATTAGAAATATCAATTTTGAGCAATTGTAGATTATCCATAAATATGACAAATATTATTATAACAAAGAATGCTCTCTTTCTATTTCTAGAAATAGAAACATCCAAGTTTATAAGAAAAGAAGTTTTGACATCACTATTATCACATGAAATCAAGTTATATCATTATGTTGCAGAAATTTTCCAACCAGATGGATATTTTTTTTGATATCATTCAATTATATAGTTTATTATTGCAAATGTGCAATTCTTGTAATATGGATAGATTTTCAATTTCCTCTACAAATGCAAATTAATGTACATAACACTAATTCTATTAAAGTATAATTATATTATTATCTACAAGGTTTTGATAATGAATAACGTACTTGCTAGTTAAATAAACAAATTCTTAGTTCAAGTCACTAGCATTTACTAAGTCGAAACATTTCTATAAAAAGAAACTCTCAATACATTATAAGTTACGTATAATAAAATAATCTTAGAGAAATAAAATTTGCTCATCTTGAAATTTAAGTGATTGTAATGTCAATGTCAAAACAAATATTTAAGATATTTTAATAAAATATCAAAATTTTCTTCTTAGATTTTGATTATGTTTGACTTTTTAGTTCACACCTTTATATAATTGATTATTAAAATTCATCTTTGTTATTTAGCATAAGGGAAACAAATTAACACAAAATGGAAGATATTTTTGACAAATATTTCAAATTTTGCCATGCTTGTTTAAAATTATGATAACATCATATTATGACTCAAATAATTATGATATACTTGATGTTTATTGAAATGTTTTGTGCTTTTGATATAAAATAATGAACATTTTCGTTCCACCATGAGATATGTTATTGCATACAATGAAATTTACAATATATAATGATAATTTCAGTTTCTAGACGACCATGGTCTGTTTGAAAAAACTAAAACCTTATGTATATCATTCAATTGATCCTAATCTTTAAAGCAACTCACTATTGTGATGAACAATTAATCCATAGAGGTATATTATTTCAATATTGTAAATTTTTTTACAAATAATCAATGTTGTCCCATCATGTTTCTAAGACAACTTCTCATTAGTCTGATGGTCTTTCTCCTCTTAACGACAATGCAATTTTTCCCAGTTACGTCTGATGAGCTAGCTCCAACATCATCTTCACCATTAGAAGAGTTGGCAAAAATCTTTGGTCAGTAATAATAATTATTTATTTATTTATAGTATTTGAAATACCTTATGATCCAGCATTATTGTAGTTTTGTTATTAAAACTAATGATAAATAACACCAAGTTCTACTAAATGTGGACCACATAGGAAATATGTTACGTGAAGAGTTATCTTCAATTCTTTTCATGCAAATCTAAAAGCTTATTTCTTTTACTAATTTTTCTATATTCGATAATTATTTTTATTGCATCGTATGCTTATTAAAATTTAGATCTTGTTTCAAAATATTTTACTAATTGAATTAATTTTATTCTTTAGCCATTGCTATCAAAGAGGTTATAGTTGGAGATGACATCAAATCATTCGATATAAAACCTATTATCATTCCTCCTCTACATAATCCTGTAGTCTCTACACACCTATAGGCTCGTTGTCTTAATATCATAAACAATAAATTCTAATGCATTATGCATTGTCATTATTTTACTTCGAGATGAAATAAAAATTATTAAAATATATGTCTCTCAAATATTATCGATAAAATTGAAATTGCTAAATGTGAGCTTGAAGAAAAGATAACCCAAATGAAATTTCAAATATTAAATTTAATCCGTGAAAAGCATTATTATAACAATCGGTTCTATGTTTTCTTGAAAAGAAGGTTGGATATAACTAATACCACATAAAATATAGTTATATCATTATATTACATAATTATTGTAATATAATGTATTGTTTCTCAATATTATTTAATTATATAGTTTATTGCCATAAATTGACAATTTGTGAGAGCGGGTTAGAGTTCCAATTTCCACTACAAAAGTAGACCAACACATAAAATCCACACTCCATTATATTATAACAATATTCTAAGCTCTTATATTTTAATGATGAATAACTTACATGATAGTTAAATGAAAAAAGTTTAATTTTAAGTCACTAGTTGATAATGAATTAAAATAAAGTATAAATACTTTATTAGTTGTCCATGAAAAACTAGCATTGGACCATTAAAATACACTCATCCTGAACTTTAAGTGGTTATAATCTTAAAGTAGGCAAAATTTAAGTTTTGTAAAATTTGTATACAATTATGATATTTTAGATTTTTAATATGGTTGACTTTTTAGTTCAATCCTTTTAACAATACATTATTAAAATTTATCTTTTTTAGGATTTGAGTAAAAGAATTAACATAAAAGCAATGATAAATAATTACAAATATTTTTAGGTTTATTATCCATAAATATAATATTGATTACATCATATTTTGATTTAAATTATCATGAGATAATAGATATTTTTTGTAAAATATTATTTTTCTGATATAAAATAATTAATAAAGGACTTGAAAAACTCCAGTTGACAATCAATATGTCGGTATTTTTATATTTTTAACTTGTACGAAGAGGATCATCAACTATATTCTTGAACAAGGTGAACAAGATATTATTCGAATGTAAAATTGTAATAGTGAAAATTTTCAATCCACATTAAGATTTTGAAATATTACAAGAATACTAAATTGACAACATAAAAAATTAAGTTGGGTCTCTTTTCAAATAAGAATTCTATGGGTGGAGAGTTTTACACCATGCTTTATATACTTCATCTCAAGAAGATCACAACATATTAAATTACTAAGGTATTAATTAGTAATTCACCAAGTAAACTTTAATTCCTCTCTTAGTTACTTTTATGCACTTGAATGACATGAAATAATTTTTTTTAATTTAAATCTTAATAGTGTTATATAAACTATAAGTATCATGTCAAAAGATGATAATATTCTTATAAAATATTTACTTTATGGAAATAACAAGCATAGTTTATAAATTGGTTGATGTCACGATTCTTTATTCAACTTTTATACATTTCACTTCTGCCATTTTATACATTATTAGATATTACGGAAGTTGCTATATACAATGAAAATTTCAGTTTACATAAAAAATGTTAAAATAATATAGCCTTATGCATAAAATTCAATTGACCCTAATCTTTATATTACGTCACTCTTGTGATGAATAATTCATCCATCTACACATTACTTCAATAATACAATTTTTTTTTTTTTTATGTATAATGAAATGTTAGTCCATCACGGTTCAAAGACAACTTCTTATTGGCCTAACGATCTTCATTCTTTTAACGACAATATAATTTTTTGCACTAGCATATAAAGAGATTCCTCCAACATCATCTTGAGAATTAGAATAGGTGACTAAAATCTTATATTAGTAATAATCTAGTTTCACATGCTTAAGATATTTGGAATAATATACGATCACACATTATGCATGTTTCGATGTTAAAACTTATGATTAATAATAGTAAGTTCACCTCAATGTGGACCATAAAAATAAGAGGTTTGTGAAAATTTGTTTAGTTTTTTTAATGCCATCAAGATAGCATTTTTTTAACTAACTGTGCTAAATTATTCAACATTTTAGATAATATCATATGATTATTAAAATTTAGATTTTTTTTCAAAATATTTTACTAACATGAATTACTTTTATTTTTAAGTCATTACTATCAAAGAGGCGATAGTTGGGGATGAGATCAGATCTATTGATATTAAACCTTTAATCATACCTTCACTTTATAATCTAGTACACCTTACATCTCCTTAAGCTAATTTTTTTAACATCATAAAAAATAAATTTTAAGGCATTATGCATTATCATTATCATAATATGTGATGAATAAAAAGTGATAAAATAAAAGTCTCTAATACTATCGATAAAATTGATATGGTTAGATGTCAACTTGAGGAAAAAATGACCCAAATGAAATTAGAAATATCAATTTTGAGCAGTTGTAGATTGTCCATAAACATGACAAGTATTATTATATCAAAGAATGCTCTCTTTCTATTTCTAGAAATAGAAACATCCGAGTTTGTAAGAAAAGAAGTTTTGACATCACTATTACCACATGAAATCAAGTTATATCATTATGTTACAGAAATTTTCCAACCAGATGGATATATTTTTTGATATTATTCAATTATATAGTTTATTATTGCAAATGTGCAATTCTTGTAATAGGGATAGATTTTCAATTTCTTCTACAAATGCAAACTAATGTACATAACACTAACTCTATTATAGTACAATTATATTATTATCTACTAGGTTTTGATAATGAATAACATAGTTGCTAGTTAAATGAACAAATTCTCAGTTCAAGTCATTAGCATTTACCAAGTTGAAACATTTTTATAAAAAGAAACTCTCAATACATTATAAGTTACATATAATAAAATAATCTTAGAGAAATAGAATTTGCTCATCTTGAAATTTAAGTGATTGTAATGTCAATGTTGGCAAAACAAATATTTAAGATATTTTAATAAAATATCAAAATTTTCTTTTAAAACTTTGATTATGTTTGAATTTTTAGTTCACACCTTTATATAAGCTGTTTTTTTTACTAATTTTGCTATATTCGATAATAGTTTTTATTGCTTCGTACGCTTATTAAAATTTAGATCTTGTTTCAGAATATTTTACTAATTTAATTAATTTTGTTCTTTAGCCATTGCTATCAAAGAGGCTATAGCTGGAGATGACATCAAATTATTCGATATAAAACCTTTTATCATTCCTCCTGTACATAATCTTGTAGTCCCTATACACCTATAGGTTTATTGTCTTAATATCATAAATAATAAACTGTAACACATTATGCGTTGTTATTATTTTACTTCAAGATGAACTAAAAATTATTAAAATACATGTCTCTAAATTATTATCAATAAAATTGAAATGGTTAAATGTGAGCTTGTAGAAAAGACAACCCAAATTAAATTTCAAATATAAACTTTCATCCGTGAAAAGTATTATTATAACAATCGGTTCTATGTTTTCTTGAAAAAAAGGTTGGATATAACTATTGCCACATAAAATATAGTTTTATCATTATATTGCGTAATTATACCAATATAATGTATTGTTTCTCAATATTATTTAATTATATAGTCAATTGCCATAATTTGACAATTCGTGAGAGCGGGTTAGAGTTCCAATTTCCACTACAAAAGTAGACCAATACACAAAATCCTCACTCCATTATATTACAACAATATTCTAAGATCTTATATTTTAGTGATGAATAACTGACATGATAGTTAAATGAAAAAAATTTAATTTCAAGTCACTAGTTGGTAATGAGTTGAAACATTGCTATAAAAAGAAAGTATAAATATCTTATTAGTTGCCCATGATAAACTAGCATTGGACCATTAAAATACACTCATCCTGAACATTAAGTGGTTATAATCTTAGAGTAGGCAAAACTAAAGTTTTATAAAATTTTTATACAATTGTGACATTTTAGATTTTTAATATGTTTGACTTTTTAGTTCACTCCTTTTAACAATACATTATTAAAATTTATCTTTTTTAGGATTTGAGTAAAAGAATTAACATAAAAGTAAAGATATATAATTGCAAATATTTTCAGGTTTATTATCTATAAATACAAAATTCATAACATTATATTTTAATTTAAATTATAATGAGATAATAGATGTTATTGTAAAATATTATTCTTCTGATATAAAATAATAAATAAAGGACTCGAACAAGTCAAGTTGACAATCAATACATCCATTTTTTAATATTTTTAACTTGTACGAAGTGGATCATCAACTATATTCCTGAACAAGGTGAACAAGATGTTATTCAAATATAAAATTGTAATAGTGAGAATTTTCAATCCACATTTAGATTTTTACATATTACAAGAATACTAAATTGACAACATAAAAAATTAACTTAGGTCTCTTTTCAAATAAGAATTCTATGCGTGGAGAGTTTTACACCATGTTTTTTATACTTTATCTCAAGAAAATCACAACATATTAAACTACTAAGGTATTAATTAGTAATTCACAAAATAAACTTTAATTCCTCTCTTAGTTACTATTATGCATTTGAAAGATATAAATAATTTTTTTTAAATGTAAATCTTAATATTGTTATATAAACTATAAGTATCAAGTCAATAGATGATAATATTCTTATAAAATATTTACTTTATGGATATAACAAAGTTTTAACATCACTATTACCACATAAAATCAAGTTATATCAATATGTTGCAGAAATTTTCCAACAAGATGGATATTTTTTTTGATATTATTCAATTATATAGTTTATTTTTGTAAATGTGCAATTCTTGTAATAGGGGTAGATTTTCAATTTCCTCACAAACCAATGTACAAAACACTAACTCAATTAAAGAACAATTATATTATTAACTACTAGGTTTTGATAATGAATAACATAGTCGCTAGTTAAATGAACTATTTCTTAGTTCAAATCACTAGCATTTACCAAGTCGAAACATATCTATAAAAAGAAACTCTCAATACATTAAAAGTTACCTATAATAAAATAATCTTAGAGCATTAGAATTTGCTCATCTAGAAATTTAAGTAATTGTAATGTCAATGTTGGCAAAACAAATATTTAAGATATTTTAATAAAATATCAAATTTGTCTTCTTAGATTTTGATTATGTTTGACTTTTTAGTTCACACTTTTACACAATTGATTATTAAAATTCATCTTTGTTGTTTAGCATGAGAGAAATAAATTAACACAAAATGAAAGAATTTTTTGTACAAATATTTCTAACTTTGCCATGCTTGTTTAAAATTATGATAACATCATATTATGACTCAAATTAACATGATATACTTGATGTTTATTGAAATGTTTTGTACTTTTGATAAAAAATAATGAACAAACTTCTCCAATAAGTCAAATTGACAATAATTTCATCCATATTTTGATATTTTTAACTTGTACGATGAGGAACATCAACATGGTTCACGGAGAAGGTGAACTAGATATTATTCAAATCATAATTTCTAAGTGTGAGAATTTTTGCACCATGTTTAGATTTTCAGAAATTACAAGGAAGTTGATCGTCAAAAAAATTAAGTTGGTTCTATTTTCAAATAAGATTTCTATGTGTGGAGTTTAGAACCATGCCTCATGTAATTGATCCCAAATAGAACATAAAGTATTGGATGACTAAAGGATTACTAGCCAATTTACAAAAGAGATGCTTATTCCTCTCTTAATTATATTTATGCACTTGAAGGATATGGAATAGATTTTTTTCAATTTACCATACAACAATCTTATATTGTTACATAAAGTATAAGCATTATGTTAAAAGATGACATTATTTTTATAAAATAATTAATTAATAAATATAACAAGCATAGTGTAAAATGTCATAATTCTTTATTTAATTTATATACATTTTAGTTCTACCATGAGATATGTTATTGCATACAAAGAAAGTTACTATATACAATGAAGATTTCAGTTTCTTGACGACAATGGTCAGCTTCAAAAAACTAAAACCATATGCATATCGTTTATTTGATCCTAATCTTTAAGGCAACTCACTCTTGTGACGAACAATTCATCCATTAAGATATATTACTTCAATATTATAAATTTTTTTTCCGAATAATCAAGTGTTGGCCTATTATGTTTCTAAGACAACTTCTCATTAGCCTGATGGTCTTCCTCCTCATAACGACAATACAATTTTTCCCGGTAGCATTTGATGAGCTTGCTCCAACATCATCTTCAGCATTAGAAGAGTTGGCAAAAATCTTAGGTTAGTAATAATTATTATTTATTTATTTATAGTATTTGAAATAGCGTATGGTCCAGCATTATTGTAATTTTGATATTGAAACTAATGATAAATAAAACCAAGTTCTACTAAATGTGGACCATATAGGAAATATGTTACGTGCAGAGTTATCTTCAATTATTTTCATGCAAATCTAAAAGCTTGTTTTTTTACTAATTTTGCTATATTCGACAATAGTTTTTATTGTTTCAAATGCTTATTAAAATTTAGATCTTATTTTGAATATTTTACTAATTGAATTAATTTTGTTCTTTGGCCATTGCTATCAAAGAGGCTATAGCTGGAGATGACATCAAATCATTCGATATAAAACCTTTTATCATTCCTCCTCTACATAATCCTGTAGTCCCTATACACCTATAGGCTCATTGTCTTAATATCATAAACAATAAACTGTAATGCATTATGCGTTGTTATTATTTTACTTCGAGATGAACTAAAAATATTAAAATACATGTCTCTAAATTATTATCAATAAAATTGAAATGGTTAAATGTGAGCTTGTAGAAAAGATAACGAAAATTAAATTTCAAATATTAACTTTCATCCGTGAAAAGCATTATTATAACAATCGGTTCTATGTTTTCTTGAAAAAAAGTTTGGATATAACTATTGCATATAAAATATAGTTATGTCATTATATTACATAATTGTTCCAATATAATGTATTGTTTCTCAATATTATTTAATTATAGAGTCTATTGCCACAAATTGACAATTCTTGAGAGCGGGTTTGAGTTCCAATTTCCACTATAAAAGTAGACCAACACACAAAATCCTCACTCCATTATATTACAACAATATTCTAAGCTCTTATATTTTAATGATGAATAACTAACATGATAGTTAAATGAAAAAAATTTAATTTCATGTCACTAGTTGGTAATGAGTTGAAACATTGCTATGAAAAGAAAGTATAAATACCATATTAGTGGCCCATGATAAACTAGCATTGGACCACTAAAATACACTGGTTATAATCTTAGAGAAGGTAAAATTAAAGTTTTATAAAATTTTTATAAATTTTGATATTTTAGATTTTTAATATGTTTGACTTTTTAGTTCACTCCTTTTAACAATACATTATTAAAATTTATCTTTTTTTTATTTGAGTAAAAGAATTAACATAAAAGTAAAGATAAATAATTGCAAATATTTTCAAGTTTATTATCTATAAATACAACATTGATAACATCATATTTTGATTTAAATTATCATGAGATAATAGATGTTTATTGTAAAATATTATTCTTCTAATATGAAATAATCAACAATGGACTCGAACAAGCGAAGTTGATAATCAATACATCCGTATTTTAATATTTTTAACTTGTACGAAGAGGATCATCAACTATATTCCTGAACAAGGTGAACGAGATATTATTCAAATATAAATTGTAATAGTGAGAATTTTCAATCCACATTTAGATTTTTACATATTACAAGAATACTAAATTGACAACATAACAAATTAACTTAGGTCTCTTTTCAAATAAGAATTCTATGCGTGAAGAGTTTTACACCATGTTTTATATACTTCATCTCAAAAAAAATATAACATATTAAACTACTAAGGTATTAATTAGTAATTCACAAAATAAACGTTAATTCCTCTCTTAGTTACTTTTATGCACTTGAAAGATATTAATAATTTTTTAAAATGTAAATCTTAATAGTGTTATATAAACTATAATTATCATGTCAATAGGTGATAATATTCTTAGAAAATATTTACTTTATGGATATAACAACTTTATAAATTTGATGATGTCATGATTCTTCATTCAACTTTTATACATTTCACTTCTTCCATTTTAAACAATATTAGATACTACGGAAGTTGCTATATACAATGAATATTTCAGTTTACATGAAAAGTGTTAAAATAATATAGCCTTATGCATAAAATTCAATTGACCCTACTCTTTATTTTACCTCACTCTTGTGATGAATAATTCATCCATCGACACATTACTTCAATAATGCAAAATTTATTTTTTTACAATAATGAAATATTAGTCCATCACATTTTGAGAACAACTTCTTCTTGGCCTAATTATCTTCCTTCTTTTAACGATAATGCAATTTTTTGCACTAGCATATAAAGAAATTGCTCCAACATCATCTTGAAAATTAGAATAGTTGGCTAAAATCTTATATTAGTAAAAATATAGTTTCACTTGCTTAAGATATTTAGAATAATATATGATCACGCATTATGCATGTTTCGATGTTAAAACCTGTGATTAATAACACCAAGTTTTTTAATGTGGACCATAAAAATAAGTGGTTTATGAAAATTTGTCTAGTTTTTTAATGCCATCAAGATAGCTTTTTTTAAAACTAATTATGCTATATTATTCAACATTTTAGATAATATCATGGGATTATTAAAATTTAGATCTTCTTTCAAAATATTTTACTAATATGAATTACTTTTATTTTTTAGTGATTACTATCAAAGAGGCGATAGTTTGGGATGAGATCAAATCTATTGATATTAAACCTTTAATCATACCTCCACTTTATAATCCAGTACACCTTACATCTCCTTGAGCTAATTTTTTCTAATATCATAAATAATAAATTTTAATACATTATGCATTATAATTATCATAATATATGATGAATAAAAAATGATAAAATAAAAGTCTCTAATACTATCGATAAAATTGATATGATTCGATGTCAACATGAGAAAAAAATGACCCAAGTGAAATTATAAATATCAATTTTGAGCTGTTATAGATTGTCCATAATCATGGAAAGTATTATTATATCAAAAAATGCTCTCTTTCTATTTCTAGAAATAGAAACATCCAAGTTTATAAGAAACAAAGTTTTAACATCACTATTACCACATAAAATCAAGTTATATCAATGTGTTGCAGAAATTTTCCAACAAGATGGATATTTTTTTGATATTATTAAATATATAGTTTATTATCGTAAATGTGCAATTCTTGTAATAGGGGTAGATTTTCAATTTCCTCTACAAATGCAAACCAATGTACAGAACACTAACTCTATTAAAGAACAATTATATTATTAGCTACTAGGTTTTGATAATGAATAACATTGTCGCTAGTTAAATAAACAATTTCTTAGTTCATAGCATTTACCAAGTCAAAATATATTTATAAAAAGTAACTCTCAATACATTATAAGTTACCTATAATAAAATAATCTTAGAGTATTAGAATTTGCTCATCTAGAAATTTAAGTAATTGTAATGTCAATGTTGACAAAACAAATATTTAAGATATTTTAATAAAATATCAAATTTGTCTTCTTAGATTTTGATTATGTTGGACTTTTTAGTTCACACCTTTACACAATTGATTATTAAAATTCATCTTTGTTATTTAGCATGAGAGAAACAAATTAACACAAAATGAAAGATATTTTTTTACAAATATTTCTAACTTTGCCATGCTTGTTTAAAATCATGATAAAA
Source organism: Musa balbisiana (assembly GCA_004837865.1). Taxonomy (NCBI): domain Eukaryota; kingdom Viridiplantae; phylum Streptophyta; class Magnoliopsida; order Zingiberales; family Musaceae; genus Musa; species Musa balbisiana. The sequence continues at coordinate 40,436,258 of CM017188.1, read as the reverse complement.
TCATATTATGACTCAAATTATCATGATATACTTGATGTTTATTGAAACGTTTTGTGCTTTTGATATAAAATAATGAGTTGTATGTGTGAAATTTATTATGTACTGTTTTTGTTTGCATTTCCTTGTTTGATAAAGGCACACCAAATTCCGTTGTTTTCCGCATATGCTTCCCGATCTGTGACAATCTCATGTTCATCCTACCCTTTTGTACTCTGGTGTCTTAATGGATATTTGTGAACCTTTGCCAAACTGGTAAGATGTTATGCATAGAGCCACGATGCTCTAGACTTTTGCTTGGTGGTCATCCTGAAATGTGCATCACATATTATGGTGGTCCCACAGCGCCCCTCTTATTTTGTTGATATGATATCCAAAGCTTTGCTTATGAGTTTTATAGTTATGCTTTGATAAAAATGGCATTCATGCTACCGTCAAAAATGACTACAGCTGGTATTTCTATTCGGTTCACTTGTTGATACTTTGGAGTGTTTTCCGTAGGTCATTGTTTGCTCTCAAACACTCTTAAGCCTGTGTATACACTGAAATGCTTCAGGTGTCATTTGATACATTCCTAAATGCTTATTTTGTCTATGAAATGCTCCAATTTCCTTTCTCGTATTGTTATG